>JARHVA010000301.1:4907500-4962500 GCA_037957365.1 Torreya grandis | reverse complement strand
TGGTATGACTTTCTATTTTATCTCTATCCTTATCCTAGTTGATAACCAAATCTCCTTCTTTGAAACTTCATGAAGAATCTCCTTTGTCAAAGGCTTTCTTCACTTGTGCTTGGTGAATTTTCATGGATAGCATGGACTGATTTATAATCTCTTCTAGATCCATAAGCTCAACATACCTGATCTTCATTGGTTCATTCTCTAATAACTCAAGTTGATGCACTAGTTATAAAATAATAAACTTAATAGAAATGGGTAACCTTGCTTCCTTACCATTTACTAGCTTGTATGGAGAGTTGGATATTGATATTTTGTATGTGATCTTATCAGCCCAAATATATGACTTCAAATTTAAATTCCATGACCTTTGATTATCTTCAATAGTCCTTCTTATGATCCTCAATAGGTTCTTATTAGTGGACTCAGTAAGGCCATTGCATTTTGGATAATAGTTTGATGAAGTTATGAGGTAAACACCATGTTGAGTAGCCCATTTTTTGATCCTAGATCCCATAAAATTCATGACATTATCTGAAATGATGGTTTAAATAACACTAAACCTAGTAAACAAACCTTCATAAAAATATCA
Source organism: Torreya grandis (assembly GCA_037957365.1). Classification (NCBI taxonomy): domain Eukaryota; kingdom Viridiplantae; phylum Streptophyta; class Pinopsida; order Cupressales; family Taxaceae; genus Torreya; species Torreya grandis. The sequence continues at coordinate 4,961,914 of JARHVA010000301.1, read as the reverse complement.
TACTTTAGATTCATTTAATTCTTTCAATGCTACTTCCTCTTTCCATGTTATGAAGTAACACATTGAAGTAGAGATCAACTCATGACTTGAGTTTGAAGGAGGGTTAATGATGATAATAAATTCTAATACCCATTGGACAAAAAGCTGGTCCACCATAATTGTTTGGAGAGGTAAGACTGCAAGTTTCACTTTTCTTACAAACATAACACATTGCTTGCATTTCCTAACCCATGCATGATAATCACCAAATATACTTGGCCAATAGTACCCACCTCTCATGATATTAAGGGATATAGTCCTTGCTAATAATTTTCCTCCACCATGTCTAGCATGGACCTTTTCAAGAAACTTTTATGTTTGGTTTGGATCTATACAACTTAAAAACATACCATTAATGCCTTTCTTGAAAAGAACACCATCAACAAGAAGAAATGGAATATATTTAAATTTAAAATATATTATTTTTTAATCACTTAAATGAGAAGGATAATAACCATTTTGAAGTTATCTTAAAAATTCATGAAACTAGCTAGAAGGTGAGGTACAATCATCTACAACTTATTCATCATTTAACACTAAAACTACTTCTTTAGCCTCTTGCAAGTTTTAGGATAGATGCTCACAAATTCCTTTACCTATAATTATAATTTTGACTTTTATTTACACATCACGCTCCATTACTATCATTATCTAAAGATGTCTCTTTTAATGTATATCCTTGTTCAAGAGGAACTCCTTGATACCTAGATGGGCAACCATTAGGTCTATCCTAATGTTAAACAACAAGTATCTAAACTTCTTGAGAGACCTAATTACTAAAAAGACAAGATTTTCAACAAAATAATACCTTTTCTCATACTCCTCCAAGCCTTTATTGAAGAAGGATATTGGCTTCTCCAAAGCCTCATGATTATGTTGTAAAGAATACTCCAAATGGTGTCCATGTTAGCATAGGTGTATAATATGAAGTCTTTTGAGAAATCTATATTTATAAGTGTAGGAGAAATAGATATGTCTTACTTTATCTCTTCAAAAATATTCATTCCTTCATTGGACAAGCTAAAATGTTGACTCTTCTATAGCATGGTTGCAAGTGTCGTAGCTAAAGTAGCAAAATCTGAAATATATCTTCTGATAAAATTGATTTTTCCTAAGAAGATTTGTAAGCACTCTTTGTGATTAGGAAAGTAAAGAGAAAAAATTGAATCTATTATTTCAATATCTATACTTAATCCATGTTTTGAAACCACATGTATAAGAATCTCACTTTCATGAATCGAGAAGACATACTTTTTGGGGTTGAGAGAAACCCCAAATTGCCTACACTTTTTGAACACTTCTTTGAGATGGACCATGTGCTCACTTGTACTCTTTTAAAACATGGTTATGTCATCCAAAGGGATAAGTAAATATCTATTAATAAGACCTTGAAATTCCATATCCATGGCCCTATGAAAGGTTTCTCTAGCATTGGATAAATCAAAAGGCATTTTTTTATATGCAAAAGTTCTCCACTTTATAGTGAAGGTTGCCTTGATTTGGTCCTCTTCATTAACCAGGATCTAATTATAGACACTATATCCATCTAATAAAGATAACCTATATGAACTTGTAACAAGCTAAAAAATTTATTCCATGGATGGAAATGGATAGTGATCTTTAAGGGAAGCCCTATTCAAATCCTAGAAGTTAACACATAGTCTAATCTCATAATTCTTATTTTGTACTAGAAAAAGTTTTACAACCCAAGTTGAGTACTTTATTAGAAATATGATGGTTGAATCTATGAACTTATGAATCTCAACTCTCATCAAAGGCTCAATTTTTGGATTTATTGCCCATTGCCTTTGTCTCACTAGTTTAGTTTCATCCTCTATCTCAATGGTGTGTTGTGATAGACTTGGGTTAAATCCTTTTATATTGTTATATTTCCATGAAAACACATCAAAAAAATTGATACATAATTCAATGAAATATTCATTTTTTTAAGGAGTGCATACTTTACCAAATTTCAATTTCTTTCAAGCTACAATCTCCATATTGGTATAATGCTCTTGTTTAGTTGACAAAGACGAATGATCTTTTATAATATCATCATCACCAATTAATATATTATCAATTGTGATGAATAATTTGGGAAACATATTAGTTTTTAGTTGCACAATCTGATCCTCATACTTCTACAACAAATTTAACTAATTTTTGGAGAACTCAGCCTCTTCTTTCACGAACCTGACAATATGATTGCCATCATCAAATATTTACCAATTCTCATAGTTATCTAGAATGGAAGGCCTCACAACCACCTTAATGTGTGACTAAGTTTTCTCATTTTTAATATCATCTATAATGCTAAATTGAGCCCCTATCAAAGCCAACTTATATGCATGTTTATTATTATCTCTTTATATTGCCTAAATGTTAAAAGCTTGAAAATCCTCAAGTAAGTCCCACAACCTATTATTATAATATCTAATAAATGTATTTTTACATATGTTAAAACCTCTTACTTGGTGAAATATAAGTTTAATATCACTAAAAATATGCAAGGTGTTGATTCTCATCTTCCCAGCCCACTATAAATCATGAACTGGTGCCTCATACTCGGTAACATTATTTGAAAAACCAAACTGAAGCATAATTAAGGAAAAATAACTTTGAATTTTTGGATAAATAAACATCATTACATCTCTAGTACCATGTTTTTTCCTTGTTCCATCTAAGTACAACTACCATAGACCTTCACTAGATTCATCATCCTTCACCATGGCTAGAATTAGTGCATCATTCTCATGGAGGAATAAACACTAAGTCATTCCTCCTTAATAAGATTGTAAGGATCATAATAATGTAATTTTTATGCCCACTCATAAATAATAAATATGGAACTCCATAAAAAGGTGAGTTAGTTTCTACTCCATTAGCTTTTAGCACCTCATCCGAGATGACACAGTTAGTGTTTATAACACTTGGTATATAATGCTTTAAATGAAAACATAGAATGGGTTGAAAATGATTTTTTACATTTGTAACATACCTGGCTATGAACATTAAGTATTTTAAATCATTTTAAAGGTAACCCCTAATCTTTGAGGTGAAGTCTCCTAATAAACAAATGGCAAAGTAAGGAGGCAAGTCCACCACCACTACATCCTACTGAATGGTAATATTTGGACAAGATTGCAATGTTAAATTTAATCATGAAAAATATATTTTTTGGTGACACATCTGGATCAATTACCCCTTTTTCATTTGTTTCATAAACTAAAATAATCTTATCCATAATTTGTTTAGTCATGCCAATGTTACTGGATCCATTATCTGTCATACAATTATGAACTAAAGTGTCACCAACTATCAAAGAGAGATAAAAGGGGGGTGTTTTAAATTTTTTTACTTCATCATTTCCAAAATTTATGTATTTGTGTACTTGATGTACATGATTTCTTATTCGCTGATCTGAATTTGTCAATACTATTTTCTCCTTAGCTAATTTTAACACCAATTTGAGAGTTGAAAGTTCTTGTATGAGCATGCCATTTTGTATTAGGATTTATAAGGAATACCACATGATCATACTAAAATTTTACTTATTACTATGATTAAAAATGCTATAGATAACTAAAATTACCCTTGGCTACATGTTTTGAACATCTAGGTAATCTTAAACATGTGATGTTTGATGAGATTTGCCAACCTCTACATCTTGATTTTTTGTGGTATAGGGGTAGAAAATTGATTTTTAGAAATATTAGGGATGTTTTAAGGTGTATTTGAAGCTTTAAAAACCTATTTGGTCTCTTCAATAGCTCTTTTTTTTAATCTCTAGTCATAGCTGTAACCACATTGCTTGATGCACTTGAGTCACCAACTTGATTCAATGTCATATGATCATATAACTACCAATTAATAAAAGTAGAATATATTTACCTTTTACCATGAGTCATCTTGTCTTGGTGTATTTATATACCTTCATTATGTTAACTCTCTTGAAGAAAAACCTCTTTTGGAGTCATTTGAGGCATGACTATAGATTGATTAACCAATGCTTGATTATATAAGTCATTTGAGGGATGCCAACTTATATCCAGTATCATGATATTATAATTTGAGGGAATGAAAAAAATAGCCTTAGAATATGATGGAGAATTTGGATCAACACTTGTATATGGTTTAGCTTGATTTATAGCTCCTTGAGCTTGGTAGGATAACATTTGTTCTCTAAAACCTTGACAGGGTGGCCTATTATCTTTGAAAGGTTAATAATTAGGCTAATTAGGCATTTGGTAAATCTTATTCTCTTGATATTTCCACCTCTTTAGTTGTATAATCTCATTCACAAAGGACTACAACATCCCTTTGAAATCTCCCATCTTAGTTAATTAGCTAGGATGGGCTAAATCTTATGTCTGAGGGGTTAGAATAAGAGCCAATTTAGGAGCTAAGGGGCTAGTGTGGGTTATGTTTCAGGTAAAAAAGGCATAAGAGGCCCAAGTGCTAATTTTACAACTTGTATCAAATTTTTCTCAGATATTATTATGAATTCAAATGTATCAAGTAAAGTATTAGCACCAATTGACTATATCATAACATTAATGTCAAAATTGATGGCTCTTATATAGTACAAGAAGGCATATTCTAGGGATGGCCTAATCAATAGAGGTATCTTGGTCCTTGTTTTTTAGAATATGAGGTTAAAGTCAATCATCAACTCATGAGGAGCCCTATTTATGGTAGTTTTTTAATAAAGGATAGTTGATTAGATTTGTCCTCAAATTATCTGACTAAGGTTAAACCTAAGTCATCCTAAGAAGAAATGGAGTTTAGTGGGAGGTTTCTATACCAATGCAATGATTTTCATTCGAAGGAATCAACAAGAAGTCTAATAGCCACATTCTCCTAAATGACATTGTGGATTGAACAAAGGATGGGAACATCCTTAATGTCCTCAATATGAGTTGTTTAATCTTTTCCTAAGAATAATGGGATGATATTAAGAGATAATATAGGTATGCTATCAAATTGGGCTAAATTTAGTTGGATACCTCTATTAAATGAGATAAATAATTGGTTTCTATTGGTCATCTAGATAGTGGGAATTTCATTATTTTGGATAATAGCTGACCATGAGATAGATATTATTTTTTAGGATAGAGGTTTGTCTTATTAAAACTTAATATTTTTTAATAATTATAAGGTAGATCAATGAAATCAAGAGGAATACCATTATAGGATGACCTTGTGGTAACCTTTGGCATGAAAGTGTTGCTTGAATGCTGCTATGAACTCTACAACTTAAAGAAAACTTTAGGTTTTGATGATAATGAGTATCATATACTACTATAAGTAATTTTCCTTAGCTCCAAAATTTAGTTATTCCAATGACAATAAAACCCAATGGGTATGCCAAAAACTATTGTCAATCAATAGTGTGCCTTTGAGAGAAAGTGTGTTGTTTGTAACTCCTCCTGGAATATGGAATCTCTCTTAAGTGGGTAGCTTTGGAAGGGGTAAAATATATATAAAGGGATGGTTCCCTTGATTATTTCAATAAAAAATACTCTTAAACCTACTATCTACCAATTCTACCAATGGAAAAGGTGAAAAAAGGCACTACATACAATGTTATTGAAAAGGAAACTAGAAATGAAGGTGATGCACCAATGTTTTATGACCACTTATGTTTTCAATGAAAACTCTTATGAAAGGTAAAAAATTTCACACATTATTTAAATGAATTTTTGATAAGGACTATGGAAGGATCCAAACATAATTCTTATCCTCACAAGTCACTTCATATCCTTTACAAGCTATCAAAGTGTTATACCTTCCCATCTTTTCCTTCTATCTCACACCTCATAAGTATTGGTTGTAGGTGAAGATTTCCATAATGAAGTCCTTACTAGATGATAAAAGTATTTTTGAGATTTTATTATGCATTATCCTATTTTACTTAGGATATCTAGATAAACTCTAAACACCAAATAAGTCCTTTTCCTTCTATCTCATCACCATTTTAGCTTAAACTGCTAAGGCCGTAGTTGTAGGTGAAGATTTCTAGTTGAGCATTTTTATGAACCCATTAAGAATTTTGACAACCTTTTTAATGTTTAGCTCATCTTAATAGTATTTTAATTCATCATTTTGACTTGGAGTAATAATTTTTTATATATCCTAAAACCCTATATATTCAAACTCCTACAACCTATATATACAATTTTAGGTGGTCATGAGCTTAGAGGACCATGTAGACATTTAAAGGGTTCTTAGTGTGATATTTTCATTTATTTACAATTTAAAATCCATATCTCACATATAACCATCATACATCTATGTGTAAATACCTTTATCTTGAAAACCCTAACCTATTTCTCCCATTCTAAGACTGACTAGGTCTACTTGAGAATAAACTAGACTTTATTACTTAAGACCCACTATATGAAGTTAGTATTGACTTGTTTAGATTTAATATATCCTCACTTGGTTATTAAACCTTCATCTATAATCCTCTTTATAATTTTTCATAGTTAGAATTATCTTTCAATGATGGAAACCCTTTGCTTCATTAACACCACTATGAAATCCAACCTTCTCAAGAGATGGGTGTAGGTGTGCATTTAAGATAGTATGAGATATTAATTTGATTTAAATGTGGATAATGTTGATAATTACTCAACCTATAAGTATTTATCACATGCTTTTAGCCTTTCCACTATCCATACTCACTTAAAGTGAAAACCTTGATCTTCATTTAATAACTCAGCTCATAATAAGCTTGTAGACCTTATTGTATGGATTGAGATAATCTAAGTATGGTATACAAGGTGTATTAATTGAATAAGGTTTCATGATGTCCATTAAAACTTATACCTTGTTTAGAATACTTTACAAGTATTTCTCACATACTTGTTGATCTTAAAGATACTCTACCACATCTTGATAATCTTGTGTGTATACTTTTGGTGATCATTTGGAACCTGCATGAATTAATGATAATGTTAATAAGTTGATTCTATGATGCATAATGGGCCAAGAACCTATGATACTCCTTCTTAATCCATATTGATTAAAAGAACATGGGTTTTGTCACAAGGTTGATTAGGATGTGAAGAGACAAGGAAACATTAGTTACTATTGTAGCATAGAATTTTAGCCTTGAGGGAGAGTTTTTTAGGCTTTCTCACTCCCATCTACAATATTGCGGCAACCTCAAGCTATGGGTATCCTGTAGTGAGGTTGAACCTCTAGAGAAGGCCATATTCTAATTGGTAGATAACCTAAACTAATACTTATACTTGAAAAAGGGATAAAAAGGTGGTATAAGATGACTAAGAACACTAAAATGATGATAAAAAAATTAATTTACAATCATATAATATTTAAATAAACAATAAATCATCATAAGACATTTTTTGTTCACACAACCTCATAATCTAGCTAATTTGCACAAGTATTTCTTAAAATAGACTCACCAAACAATACATGAAGCAAAGAGGAGTTTCGAAACTCACACCAAACATCCATTAATGGTATAAAGATCTCAAGTTCAGACCTGCAACTAACTTCAAAATACCTAAAAAGAGGCAACAAAGAAGTATAATAGACATGGAAGAACACTTCTTCAAAATACCATCATACACAAGCTTGCTAAACATAATTTAAAGTCAAGAGATAGGTGAAAAATGATCTTTATTTCTTCAAAAGGTATTTATTACAAATTTTTATAGGGTTTTACATTTTCAAATGAGAATATCTTAAAAAAATGGAGGAGAAATGGTAGATATAGTAGAAAGGGGGAGAAGAGAGGAGAAGCAAGCAAACATAATTCAATAAACGAAACACAACCACCTTCCATGGAGTCTCAACCACCTTTGGATCAATTATAACTAATCCTTCCTTATAAAAATAACCCTCATTAGTCCAAATAACATTTAAGCCCTCTCATTGGCTTAGAAACACACTAGAAGATAGAAACTTTTGAGGATGTTGATATCATGATCCACTAAAAAGGTAAAAGTATCCAAAGACTTCTAAAATTCATTGAATTCTCCACTTTCTCTCCCCAACTTCCAATCTTCTCCTCTTGGACTTCTATGCCCCCCTCCACTTGCACTTATAGAAGGCATTTGGAAAAAGTTAGTTTACTTGGCATAATATGCTTAACTAACCATATAGGTTATATTATATTTTATTTTTTTAGTATATTTTCTATTTTTAATGTAAATTTTCCCACCCAACCTAAAATAAACTCCATGAAAATTTCAACTCTCATAGAACTCATTGATGAAGGTTACATGCTTGAACCACCCTAAACTAGCTACCCTAAAACATGCTCTCAAGGCCATTAGACATCTTAGAGACCACTTATGGACTTGTATAAGACCTCTAAACATATGTGGCAAGCATAATAAGAATAAAATGAAGATTTGGACAACCTTCAATACCTAAAACAATGGTGGAAAACACCATTAAACTTGAAACAATCCATAAAATGTCAAAAAAAATTTTTTTTTAAGCCTTTAACTCAACAAGGAACCATATAAAATCTTGTGAATATCTCAAAGTTGCATATAAGGATGATTTAGGTATTGTTAGACCTCTCACATGGCTTTAGACTATTTCATTTTTTGAAGACCTACAAAAGTAAACATTTTTTAGCCATTTGGGCTTCCTAGGAACATAAACATGCTAGATTATCCTAAAAAATAGGTTGGTAAATATTTTAATGGATTTATATACAAATTATAGGTGGTTTCCAAGTGATTCTAGGCCATTTGATGGGGCTATGAGTCTAAAAACACAAAACTAGTCAAAAAGCTCCTTTGCAAGCTCAAGTAGGCTCACCTTCAATATGATTGTTAATATAATGTGGAGCTATATTCCAAAACTTATTTCTATGTATATTTACTCTATATACCCCTTAAAAATACCTAAAAATATTGGGTTCCCATGTGAAAGGTATGAAAATATGCATATGTAAAGGTAATTGCCTATAGGGTTTATAAGCATTCTAGGCATGCTTACACTCTTCAAAATTGTTAATAATTATTATGAAATTAACCAAAATCAATAAAAAATTATTTTAAATTACATATGGGTAAAAAAAACATTTTATAATCACTTTCCCCAACTCTGCATGGTATGAAAGAAACGAACATCTGAAGAAGTGATAAAACTGGGTGTCTTAGGCCTGAAAAACTTTAATTCCTCTAAAGGACCAAATTTAACTTTAAAATTATATTATTTGATTAAAAACATATTAATGTCACTTGAAACATCTCATAACACATTTTCAAATGATCAAAACCTAACTTTTCTCTTTATGCCTTTAAGACTGATTGTGGGGTTTTGAGCTTACCAATGTGTTTGTATAGAGTTTAGAGTTAAACAATATTTAAATGTTTTTAATAGGATTAAAAAAATACTATTATTTATTTTCAAACACTCCAAATAATTTTAAACATCAATCAAACCTTAAAACCCTAAAAAGTGTGCTTTTACGAATGGTGACCATTATGAGACATAGAGGGGACTATATATAAGCAGTGAGTACTTACACTTATCATATGTCCATAAAAATATTATTTATAGGTATATAAGGTCATGAGGACCAATATTACAAAATTTTAAGTCTTTTAGATGCATACTTTGTCTTGTAGACCCTTTTTACGAAACTTTACCTTGAGTTACCTACATGTTTGAATTAGCCCTCAAGGGCATGGTTTGTATATAAATTGGAGTTAAGACCCACTTGGACCCCTCTTTCTCCATGATACTATTTTTAACTAGTGAGGGACTATGTAAAAGCAATGAATAATACTGCTTGTGAAATGGATTTTAAAATGATATTTAAGATTACTCAAGTTATGATTATTCTATTTACCAAATTTAAAGTCTTTAAACCACCTATAGATGCCAAAATCTTCAAACATTTCTCAAAATTACCTCTTTTACATGGTTTGAGTGCATACTTGACTACATTTTTGTGCTAAAGGACTATGTTTTCATGATATATCCTCTTGTATCATCCTATAAAATGATTAAAATGATTCATAATTCCATTAAATTCATATTTTCATTAGTTTCATTCTCCACCTATTAACTTACATCTTCATGTCACCTCCTCAAACCTTCAAAACACTCAAAATGATTGTATGGTACAACACTATAGGTGATATGTTTGAGGTATAAAATTTATTTATGGTCATTTAAAAATGACTTGGTGTTTAGATAAGTTTTTATACCACTTAATGTCCTATACCCATATCCTTCTTTATATTTAACTTACATAGGCTCTAAACTCTGTCATATTCTGTACAACAACTATACCTTCATGTCATGATTTGGAATGCCTTAGTGACTTGATCAAGGTTTTGAAACTATCCCTATCACTTTAACTTGATTATGTCACATCATATATTTCACTAGTTTAGACAAGGTATTGAGTTGTATTTGAACATGTGACTATGAAAGAGAATCCTAACCCTTGTATGGTTGTAGGTTGCCTTTTAAACATAATCTTGCCTAAGTTTTTAGTGTCTAAAGCATCATCACTTGATCCTTATTCATAATCCTTACCATATATATTATACTCCCTCATATTCAACACTCTATCCATGAGAACAAACCTCCCTCTCTACCTTAATATTTACTGTTTGATACTTATCCTTAATGACTATCATCATATGGCTATGTCATTATGCTTTTAGACCTTCTTCACTTTATCTCCTTGAGCTCATGTTGATCCATTCATCATTGTATACTTGATTCACTAACTTAAATCATGAAACCTATCCTTATATCAATGCTTCTTATTCCTTTTTATATTTAGGAACTTGACTATGTTAGTGTTAAAACCCTTATAAGCCCTTATGGCTATAGGTGGGTTCTTCATTAGGCCCATTTGATTGTGTATCAAAGTTTTAAAACATATCCATTCATCTTGGTTTGTTACCTGATCATTTATCCTTAAACATCCTCTGAATCATGGAAACCCTCTCTTTATCTTAGCTTGAAAACACTTATACTTGGAGATGGATCTGCCTCCCTTGCATGGCTATAGGTGCAAGTTTGAAGTGTTCTAATGCAAAAAAGTGTTTAAAAACTTTTCTCCTCATCATCATAGTAAAATTTTTAATGTTTGATTTGATGTAGCCATTATTTACATTTTTTGATCTAACTATTATCCCATCCACTACTGCATTTGTTTATATTAGGATGACACCCTTTACTTATAAGAGGTAAAACTTTGAGTTAATCTTATTATCAATATACATTTAGTCTATGCATATTTGCATTTTAAGTTTAAGTTAAATTTATCTATCAATGATCTCAAATTTTAATTACAATACTATTAAATACACTCTTGGTTTAATAAATAAGAAAAACTTGCCATATATATCTTTGATACTTTATATAAAAGTAAGTGAGACCTTGTTTGCATTCAATTGATGACTCAAGTAGACACTCCTCCATCACTAAGAGCCAAGATAGACATAGATATTTTTTTTTAATGTCATCTACATAGGCACTAATAGAGGTATTTATTAACTTGTAATTTTGAATTGTAAAAATAGACTTATTTTAATAATTTTACTACATACTTGGGGAAAATATAACTTATGTGAATATATTGTGTATGCAGGGTTATCTTATGACATCTGATAGTCTTAGTCAGATGATTAGTAGGGAAACTTATCATGTTTATTCCCTATTTTATATTCTTATTTTAATATCTTAGCCTATCACTAACTTGTTTGAGCATCAAAAATAGATTAAGCAGGACCACAATCTTGTAGTAAGTGCATGTTTAAATGATTTTTTATTGTAGTTTAAAATTAATTTCATAACAATTGGTTGAATGTATTTTATGTTAGTTTTTTAATAATAATTTTATTTAAACAAGGTAAACTATAAATAAGCTATTATTTTAGGACCCACAATCGAACATTGAAGCAATCCAAGGCATTAGAGGGATCTCCATCAACTAGCAAGGCATCCTAGGGAAAGTCTTCTTCAAGGAAGGCCAAGAGAGGGAGGTTATTTTATGATTAGGATGTTTTACATGAGATGTGGTTTTTTATATGCCCATATGGAAATTTAAATATTTTTGGCATTGTATATGCATACATGACATTCACCCAACATTATATATTATGTTGGTAGATGCAATTTTTTGTATGCCTATCATGGCAATCTATGCATTATTGATATTGTACACATGTTCCTATATGATTTTTTTAGTTTTCATCTAAATTATGTTAACCTAACTAATTTATATTAAATTTTAATTTAAAATGTTATTGTATAGTGTTATTTTATCTTTCAAACTATTATCTATCAGATATTGTATTTAATGTTGTGCACAAATGAGGATTAAAACAAAAAAATTTCAATACTATAAATCTTAGATCTCCCATAATTTTTTAAATTAAACCTTTTATTTTATTATGTGTAATGGAAATGACTAATGAAACTATTATCTATTTTGAATTTATCATCACCCATTTATAAATGTTCAATTGATCATTAACACAAATTTTTCCACTTAAATCCCATACCCTATCATGTTCAAACTTGTATAATGCAAAGACATAAAATCATTCATAAATCCCTAAAAATTTCTCACTCAGATACCTATACCTATAATTTACCTAATCTTTCACCTTTACTTAGCTCTAATGACTTTTTGACTATCTTTTCTTGAAACTAGACCTACTACTTGTATGCCTTCTATGATTCTTGTTCCTGTATATGTTCCCTCACCTCTTGAGTAATCATTATCAATACCTCTTCTACACTCAACTCCTTTTGGTGATCGTGTACATGGTCTACTTCTTCATCTTTATATATTTACCTTTACTAAAATTACAAGATGAACTTTTTCCTGACCTTGACTATAATGTCTTTAGTTTGATAAAAGGAAACCTTACTGACATGAAACAAAATATTCACTCATGAGATAATGATCCATTTTTGGCCAAAACCCTTTATCATCCCCTAATACCACCTAATGCATAGTTTTATCTTATATGTTTAATAAGGCTATGAAATTCCTATTAATATGATCTAGGATTATGAATAATTCCAACCTCACTTATCCACTCTGGTTCTTAACTCAATTCAAAATTGACTCTCAAATAATCTCATTTTAAACTAGTCAATTATTCATTTGGTATACTTTTAACTAGTCACTAATCTCTTAGATATATTCTAATTCTTTTGAACAATATTATTTAAGAAACTTTGGATAGGTATTATGAAAAATCAATGATTTATTTAGGTGTCAAAACTTATAAGAAATAAATGACCTATATGTCTCTAAGAGATTGAGCTCTCATTCTCAAATTCTATCTTTTTAAGTTTCTAGGTCTCTAGAGCTAGTTTTTGTGCCAATAGGTTAATTTGTCAAAATAGAGTTTTTATCTCTTAGAAATTATATTTATAGTAGTATTTTAGGAATTGTAACGTTTTTTAACCCTTACCCAAGTTTATAAAACTCAAATAAACCAAAAAATCATATTACCTTATGCACAACTACCTCAAAAATGGTCTTTTATAGGTGTACATAATAATAGTCCTCTATACCTACAATTTAAAACCTCTTTTCAACCCAATGATACTTTTAATAAGTTATAAGATTAATTCCCAAATTGATCATAAAGTTCCATACCTTATTGTTCAATTTTTTAATTTTTATAGGTGTTTTACTCATGCAACACCTTGGATTTATTCATAATTTTTGTAGGTCGGGAGCTTAGCTAAGACTATTTTCAACATAGATTCTACATGTATTTATTTTAAGACTATTTTTTGAACCTTTAACACCTCACTCATTCAACACCTTCAACACCTCACTCCTTACATTCTATTGCTTTTTAGGCCTGTCCCTTAAGGGTGTTAGGAATCCTAAAAATGATTTTTGACAACTAATATTTGAAAATATTAAAAAATTATTCTATCCTCCAAATTACATTGAACACTTAAAATACACTTTCATGCAAAAGTGTGTGAGAAAAGGGAGAGAGGAGTGTGAAAATACTGACAATAAATGTTGTTAAAGTTTGAGTTATAGTTGCATAATTATTATTATGATGATTCTTGACCAAAAAATGGCATTAAAAACATGTCTATGGGGGTGGATAACATATAGGACCAGGTTTTTGGCCTCTCATTAGGCCTAAAAATAAACCCACCACCCATTCTAGCCTCAAGAATGCCCTTCCCAATACAAGTAAAATGCAATCTTTAGCTTAAGTTAAAACATGCATAAAAAAACTTGAATGTCATTTATATTAACTATTTAATCCATCCCATACCTATTAAATCCACCTAATCACACCATAGATCACTTAGGTGGAACCTTTGAGAGAAATTTGTTGGACCAGTTGCAGTGATAGGTCAAAAAATGCAACTTTTTGGCATTGAATAGGCAACTTCTTGAGCTCTAATTGTCATTTATACCTTCAAAACCTCCACATGAGAATATATCACTTTTATCACATATGGATAGGTAAATTAAACAGTATCACACTACCAAAACACTCAAATCCATCTAAAAATACATTTTCACTACCATTTAGGAGCATGAAAACACTAACAACAAAAGTTGTCAGAATTTAAGTTATGGTTGCATAACTATGGTTCTGATGATTCTTAACCAAAAAATTGATAGTAATAACACATAAAGTGGGTGGATAACATCTATGAATAGTTTCTTGACCTCACATTAGGCTTTATTGACAAACCCACCACCCATTTCAGCCTCAAGAATGCCTTCCCAATACAAGAAAAATACAATTTTTAGCCTAAGTTAAAACATGCATAAAATGAAACCTATAAGTCATTTACATGAACCTTAAAATCCCCCCAGATCCTTAAAATATATGATCAAAAATATATCACTCAATTGGATCCTTCTAGAGTAATCTTTTGGATAAGTTACATTGATGGGTCCAAAAATGTAACTTTTTAGCATTGAACAAACAACTTCTTGATCTTCAAATGTCATTTCTACCTATGGGACTTCCAATTGAGAATATATCACTTTTATCACATACAGATATAAAAATTACATGATATAACACCATCATGATGTTCAAATCCACTTGAAGTGCATTTTCTCTACCATTTAGGAGCATGGAAACACTGACAAAAAATATTGTCAAAGTTTAAATTGTGGTTGTAGAACTATAGTTCTAATGCTTATTGAAAAAAAAAATGAAACCACCAACACATTTAAGGGGATGAAATAATGTATATAACTAGGTTCTTTTCCTTCCATTAGTCTTTATTGACAAACCCATCACCCATTCTGGCATTAAGAATGCCATTCTTAATACAAGAAAAATGAAAATTTTTAACCTAAGTTCAAACATGCATAAATTGAAAATTGTAAGTTATTTATGTTAACCATTAGATCCTTCCCCTACCCATTTATGACCTATAATCGCACCTTATATAAATTAGGTGGAGCCTTTGAGAGAAATCTATTGGATAAGCTGTAGTGACAGGTCAAAAAATGTAACTTTTTAGCTTTAAATATGCAACTTATTGAGCTCCAACTACCATTTCTACCTCCAAAACCTCCACCTAAGAATATATCACTTTCATCATGTCTAGATAGGAAAATTACACATTATCACACTACCTTGATGTTCAAATCCACTTAGAATTCCATTTTTACTACCATTCATGAACATAGAAACACTGACAACAAATGTTGTGAAAGTTTAAGTTATGGTTGTATAAATGTGGTTTTGATGCTTCTTGACGAAAAATTGACACTAAAAACATGTCCAAGGGGGGTGGATAAAATATATGAATAGGTTTTTGGCCTCCCATCAGTCTTGATCTACAAACCCACCACCCATTTTGGCCTCAAGAACGCCCTTTTCAATATAAAAAAATGTAATTTTTTAGCCTAAGTTTAAACATGTATAGAAAAAAGAATGAAAGTCATTTATATGAAAAATTATATCCTTCACATACCTATTTAATACTTATGATCACACCCTAGAGAAATTATGTGTAACCTTTGATAGCAATATGTTGGATAAGTTACAGTGATAGGTCCAAAAATGTAACTTTTTGGCATTGAACAAGCAACTTCTTGAGCTCCAACTACCATTTATGCCTCTAGGACCTCCACCTAAGAATATGCCACTTATATCACATATAGATAGTCAAATTACATGATATCACACTACCACAATTTTTAAATCCACCCAAAAGTGCATTTCACTACCTTTTAGGAGCATAGAAACACTAACAACAAATATTGTCAAAGTTTAATTTGTGGTCATAAAATTATGGTTTTGATGCTTCCTAACCAAAAAATAAACTACCATCATGTTTAGGGGGGGTTTATAATTTCTAGGTATATTTTATTATCCTCTCATCAATATCGATTGACAAACCCACCACCTATTCTGGCCTCAAGAACTCCCTTCCCAATACAAGAAAAATGTAATCTTTAGCCTAAGTTCAAATATGAATAAAATGAAACTTGTAAGTCATTTTTGTGAACTATCAGATCCCTCCTTGGACTATTTAATCCCTCTAATTACACCTTAGAGCACTCAAGTTTAAACTTTGATAGTAATCTATTAGACAAGTTGTAGTGACAAGTTCAAAAATGCAAATTTTTGGCATTGAATAGGTAACTTCTTGAGCTCAAACTACCATTTCTGCCTCTAAGACCTACACTTAAGAATATGTCACTTTTATCACATCTAGATAGGAAAATTACATGTTATCACACTAACATAACATCCAAATCCACCTGAAAGTGCATTTTCACTACCATTTAGGAACTTGTCTTAGCTTGAAGAATATACAATTCTCTACTGATAGTGCTAACCACGTGAAGGTGGAAGCTTATCAAGCAACACTAACCTACAAAAAAATATTACTAAGTAATTAAAAATTAAATTCATATGTACTACCTAAAAAATAAAAAAACATTTGGTAAAATTTATTACATCTACATTTGAAAAGTCAACATACCTACTTATCTCAATCTAATGAACCACTAGGATCTTCTCTAACCTTGATAGTATCAAGAATTTCTTCATGATATTACTCTTATACTTTCCATCATTTCCTATTTAATGGCCTCCCATGATATTTTTAACTGATTATTCATTTCAAGAATCAAATTTGAATAGTTTAGTATCTTCCTATGCATTTCAAACTCTTCAAACAACCATTGATCTAAATTTTTTATAAGATATTGTTGAAACCAAGTTTCAGTGACTACCACTAACCCATTGGGATAGTCAATGTTTTATCCATCTATAACTAGGTAGGTCAATTTTTTCTTTCTCTCTACACACTGACACAAGTATTAATCAATGCCCTATCATTATCCTCATCTGTAAAAAACTATAGAAACATGCCGTGTATCACAAAAAAACATTTTTACTGACAATATGAAGATATTTAATGAGAATAAATTATACACAATGAAAAATATTCTACCTAGCTACATTAGATCACATACATGGTCAAAGTCATCTGATGATGTCATATTTATAATTTGTAATTATGTTGGAACATGATATGTGCTGATTGGGATTATAGGTTTGGAAATACAATCATCTACCCAATCTTGTGCCTCACACTCATTCTAAACAAAGTCCATGCATTAAAAAAATAAACATGCCAAGTGTCTCATATGAATAGTCCACAAAACTTGCATTTGAGCTATAAAATGAGTGGAGGTCACTTGAATCTATTAGAGTCATACAATCTTTATAATTTTTCAAGTGTTATTCCTCTATTAACTAGAAATGTTTATGAACACTATAATTTAGTTGATCACTATGATACATGTTCTCATTACACCATTCAACCATAGTTTTTGCATTTGTCAAATGAACACCCTCTTTAAGTTTCAACTCTTTCCTTGAAATATCTCTTTTTACACGTTATCCAAAACCATCGTGCTCCCGTTTTCCATGGCCAACCTCAATGAAACTTCAAATGTGTTCTATACTAGTGATAACACGTATCCTTCTTAACCAATAAAACATCCATGCATTTTTAAATTATAATGTGCAATTTTCTAACCAAATTTATTGTTGATTGAAAGTAATGTTGCTCTGACTCAACTATTAATAGAACTTATAAAATCAACCTTTCACATAATCCAAATAATGTGATCAATCATCACTAATATAGAAATGCTACTCCCTTAATATTTTATCCTATTGCTTTGTACTATCAAGTGCATGCATGAATACTAAATACATTTTTATAAAAACTTGTGATGAGTTGTAATACTAATATTAAACTTCTATTTGGGGTTTGAATGTGTAATTTATATCAAGGTCAACTATTGAGACAATCAAACCAAGTGGGAATGTATCCTTGATTTTCTTGGAATTTTTATCCAACCATCTAGTCCTATGTATATGTATTGCATACCCATAAACAATTTTCTCCCTAAATTTGACAAAAAATTTGGAAATAAGTATCTTTTTTGTAACAAGCTCACACCTTTCAGATTATTTGCCATATTTTGCTTGATAAGTCATTGATTTATATTTGTCTAAGCCTAATAATTCCTATCTAATTACACTTGTAATCTCTTCATGGATACATTTTTTTAATTTTGTAAATACACCATAAATGTTACAATTTCTATTTAAACATGATTTATTATAAAATAATTATCCATCTGCTCTTTTAAAAAAGATAAAATAAATTAACTAGATGATTTTAGTGTCAATTAAATTCCACACTCCTTAAAAATATTTTTAGTATGTAAAGTACAATGAATATGGTGAAAAATATCATAGTGCATTAAAAATTCAACATGTTGCCACAACAACAAGTGGTATGTGTGTGATTTATTTTTACATAAAACGGTTTGACCATCTCAAAATATATTTGACAAATAGAAATTTATGGATTTTTTTCTAAAAACTTAGAGTATAATTATGTTTGATTCATATCCAATAAATGTTTCAGAGGTGGTTCATGGTTATGAGAATAACTCTTCTTTTCATTACATCTCTTGCATGGGCAAAACTCTTGTATTGTCTTTCCAAAATTGAGAAAGTAACTCTTTGAGAGTATCAAATATAACCTTGACCTTTAGTATAATTCTACCAAAGAATACCCAAAGCTCATTGGTTTTAGGTTCATTAAGTCTTCCACATCTTTCAATTGGTTTCATTAATGTTTTTCTATTTATACTAAGTGTTTGACTTGTTTTTGAAACCATTCATTTTTTACCTATTTGGTCACTTACTACACAATTTGTAAGTATACATTAGTCAACATTACAATCTTAGGTGCATGATTTTTGGCCTACTGTATGATATGCATCATGTAGATTTTCCAAAATTTCATTGCTTTCATCATCCATGTTAGATGTTCTTCTTACTAATGTGTACATTATAGGTCTCATCTTAATTAATTTTATCAATGAAACAAATAATTGACATATTTTAATATCATAATCCAAATTATGGAAGAAACTATCCCAAATTTGTTGAGCCATTCTTCTTAAATGGTGAATAGAAATTTTATTATGCATTGGTTCTAAAATATTTCCATCGACTTTAATTAAGTACATGTATTTTCTATACACAATTCTTTGAGGTGTTGTTAATGGTGGAATTTGTTGAGAGGGTATTTTAAAATCATTAATACTTTCATTGTTTAGAGGTGGGATGACATTTTTTTCATTGTTTATTTCTTCATTATATGTTTCCATGAAATTTTCTTGATTGTTAATTTTATCATTATTTGTTTCCATAAAAAATTATTCATTCATGGGGGGTAAAGCACAATACATAGACTCATCATCAAAAAAATGTAAATCTTGGAAATTTGATTGTAAAATTTCAACATTATCTAATTCAATATTGTCAATTTCATTATTATTCATTTATTATGGTGAATTTCATAATTATTCAATTCATTATGGTCAATTTCATCATTTTTAACTCATTATTATCAATTGGATAATTATCTATGGCATTTCTTTCATCAAGATTAGGGTTTATACCTTATCTACCATGAAGTTTTTGCACTTGTGTCTTGCGTTTCTATCTCAAATATTATAATTTCTTCTATGTTTTATTATTCAACATCTCCCTCTTCCTAGAATGTGATACATCACCCATTAAGGACAATTGATAACTTTATAAAGGTGGGATCAAAAGTACATAGGTTCCACAAGTCCCACAAAGAATGTTTATGGGGACAAAATTCTTAGTTTGGGTTAAAAATAGATGTTGAAAAGTGACCTTAGTCTATATTAATAATAATGAGATTGCATTATCTAGTAATGTGATCACGTTATTAAATAACATGATCACATTATTCTTAATACTAAGCTCTAATTGAACATAAACATTGAGAAGTGAGTTTTGTCTATATTAAGAATAATGCAATTACATTATTAAATAATGTGATTGTGTTATTATTAATACTCAGCTGGGATTTAACATAGACATTGAGAAATGATTTTTTTTTTTATATATTAAGAATACTTTGATCACATTATTTAATAACATGACCACACTATACTTAATATATATTAGTGATTAGATATTAAGGCATTAGTGCATAGGGTTTAGGGATTAGGGATTATTGTATTAGGGAATGGGTATTACAATTTATGTTTTAGGTTTTAGGTTTTTGGGATTAGGGAATGTAGGGTCTAGGTTTAAGGGTGTATATGAGGTCTAATCTCTCTATGACATGTGAATCTAATTCTTACTACAAATGATGTTAATTAGGACTAAATCAATTGGTAAATAGGGAAAGTTTATGGTTTATAATTTAGGGTATAGTGTTAAGGTTTTAAGATATAGGGTTTAGGTTTAAGTTACACATGGTCAATCAAAAAGATAATTCTTAGTATAAATGATGTTAATTTAGGCTAAAATGATTGGTTCAGGGTTTAAAGAGTTTATATTTATGGTTTAGATTTTATATATTAGGAACTTTAAGGATTAGGGCTTAGGGTATAGGTTTTAGGGTATATAGGTAAAATTATGAAGGCAATCTAAGAAAATTCCTTGAACCTAATCTATGAGTAAATAATGTGAATTTGGGCTTATTTAACCCGCACATCATCACAGAGTGAGCCAATTAAGTCAATTGTGGTTTAAAGAATGATATGATTCTGAACAAGTTTATCCATATGAACCTAATTCTTACTATATATAAAGATGTTAATTGGGGCTACATTTAATGGTTTAGGGTTTATATTTTAAAGGGTTTGGGGTTTAGGTTTTATGGCTTAGTGTTTGAGGTAAATGGTATAGGGTTTAGGGTTTAAGTTAAATGGTATAGGTTTTAGGGTTCAAGATATCAGATATAGGGTCCAATAACTAAGGTAATTACATAACATTTGAGTTA
Source organism: Torreya grandis (assembly GCA_037957365.1). Taxonomy (NCBI): domain Eukaryota; kingdom Viridiplantae; phylum Streptophyta; class Pinopsida; order Cupressales; family Taxaceae; genus Torreya; species Torreya grandis. Next base: position 4,940,533 of record JARHVA010000301.1, on the reverse strand, counting down.
CTTGTTCACCTATTTGTGACAATTACCTTCATGTTTGTATTTATGATAAAAGTAGAGTAAATTAAGTTATACATGTTGCATACATTATACAATCGATTCAACCATAAATTTGGTTTAGGAGCTCAATTTTGCCCAAATCACACCCCTAATTTCAAAAATTGAATAATTTTATCAATTCATGATAGAATAAATTTTTTAATTTTGCCCCAAATAATATCTTTCTCTTGAAGGGGTTCAAATTGGCCTCAAATGCCTCCTCAATTAAATGAATCAACTCTTTGGTTAATTATATATGACATTACATTAGGGTTAATTTCACTTTAAATCACATCATATACAATTAAAAATAGGTTCATGTGTCTCATTTTTACCTTAATTACCTCCATAATTTAACTAATCAACATTTTAATTAATTAGCTGATGACTTCATGTTTATTGAGCTCAAAACCACATTATATACATACAAAATGTGCATATAATTAAATAACATTTCTTTTCTTCAATCAAGCTAATGAAATTGAAGATGATCAACCCCAAAATAACATTTATAGTCATGTAATTAGGTTGAAGGGGCTCAAAATAACCTCAATATACTTAAGATGCATAATTAGATCGATACTCCAAAGGCTAAGTTTTGTCCATAAGTTTAAAAAATGCATTTTATGACATCTCGTGATAAAATCAATTATATAATAAGGCATGTATGTTTGTGGCATATAGTGGGTATTAGGGCATAGGGCTTATGATTTATGTTTTAGAGATTAAGGATTAGGGCATAGGGTTTAGGTTTAAGGGTGTGTATAATGTCTAATAGATCTATGCCATGTGAACCTAATTCTCAATACAAAGGATGTCATTGGGACTAAATCAATTGGTAAATAGGGAAAGTTTATGGTTTACAATTTAGGGTATAGTGTTTAGGGTTTATAGTTTAGGGAATAGGTTTTAATTTATATATGGTTTAGGGTACACAATGTTAATCATAAAGATAATTGAGGATAATTAGAATCACTTGGACCCATTTGTGACTATAGAATGTGTTTTTGGATTGTCATTATACCCCATGTCATCATGAAAATTGAGTTAATTAGTCAAATGGGGAAATCAATTGTGTGATTTAGGCCAAACTAAGCCCTATGAACTTAATTACTAGTATAAATGATGTTAATTTAGGCTAAAATGATTAGTTAGGGGTTTAAAGAGTTTATATTTTTGGGTTAGAGTTTAGGGATTGGGAAATTTAGGGATTATGGCTTAAGGTATAGGTTTTAGGGTATATAAAGTACAATTGTGATGGTTATTAGGGAAAATTTGAGCTCCTTGAACCTAGATCTATGAGTAAAGAATATGATTTTGTCCTCAATTAGTCCTCACATCATCACAAATTGAGCCAATTAAGTCAATTATGGTAATGAGTGATGCAATTTTGACCAAGTTCATCCCTATGAACCTAATTCTTATTAAATATAAAGGATGTTAATTAGGGATAATTTTTTTAGTTTAGGGTTTATGGTCTACAATTTAAAGGGTTTGGGGTTTAGGGCTTATGGCTTAGGGTTTAAATTAAATGGTACAATGTTTAGGGTTTAATTTAAATGGTACAAGGTTTATGGTTTAAGATATCAGATATAGGGTTTAATCACTAAGGTAATTGAATAAAAATTATAGCTATTTTTTCACCTATTTATGACAATTATCTTCATGTTTGCATTTTTGATAAAAGTAAAGTCAGTTAAACCATACATGTTGCATATGTTATACAATCAATTCAGCCATAAATTTAGTTTAAGGGCCTAATTTTTCTCAAAGCATGCCCTTAATTACACAAATTGACTAATTAGATTAATTCATGATAGAATCAAACTTAATTTTTCCCCAAATCATATCTTGCTCTTGAAGGGTTCAAATTAGCCTCAAATTCCTCCTCGATTAAATGAATCAACTCTTTGGTTAATTATATATGACATGGAATGAAGGTTACTTTCACTACAAATCACATTGAATATACAATTTAAAATACATTCATGTGGCTCATTTTTACCCTAATTACATCCATAATTGAACTAATCAATATTTACAATTATTATTTGATGACTTCAATTTTATTGAGTTCAAAACCACATTCTATACATGTGGAAATTGCATATAAATAAATAATATTTCTTTGATTCAATTGAACTAATGAAATTAGAGATGATCAACCCCTAAATCACATTTTATATTCATTCAATTAGGTTTAAAGGGCTTGAAATATCTCTAATTTAATTTAGATGCATATCTATATTGGTATCTAAAGGCTAAGTTCTGGCCATAGGTTTAAAAATGCATTTTATGACATGTCATGATAAAATAAGTTATATCATAAAATGTATAATGAGTTACACCTTAAAACCGAGTAATTATAAGTAGTAAAGTCAACATATTAAAATGCCCATAAAGTTTTTGAATTCTAATGTGATACCAAGACACCTTAATTCACTATCCAAGGTTATGTACCTTTCTCGTATCACATGAAATAACAACACTATTAGGGAGCTCAAGAACATATAATATCATATATAATATTTGAGCTAAAGAACAAACTTGGGATTTTGGGTGTTATAAATATATAATACAATCATGTTATTAACGTGATCATGTTATTAACTAATTTGATCACATTACTGGTATGGTTATTAATATGATCACATTAATAATGTGATTTCATTCTTAATGAGATCATCCTATTTGAATTAAATTCAAAAATTGCATGTTTTTTCTTGGGAATGGCTTAGATTCTTGAGCCAAAGTCTTGGACCTATTGATCTACAATTGAGTCTGAGAGTTCTTTAAAAATAACAAAATTCAAATTTGATTTCCAAATACACTATGAATTTCAATGATAAAATTCAAAAACTTAATACCATCATGACTATCATGCTCTCCTCTTTCCATAAATATGTTTTTTATAATTTTTGACTAATTTAAGGTTTCAAACTATGTTAAATTCTTACTATACCTTTTTTATGCCATAAATATACATGCCTATACATTTTCATCTATTTTTTTCATTGATTGAAGTGAAATTTTTTTATATGGTCAAAAACTAGGCTTAATTATACACATTCAAAAAAAAATCATTTTTTGAGGTAGTTAGGTGTGTCACACAGATGACTATCCATATTCTTGTTAGTTTTTTGGTTATATTTACTTGAAAAATTCATTAACAAAATTTCATTGAAAAAATATAAAATAATATAGGTCAAAAAATATAATGTCTTTTCTAAATTTTCCCCAAAGGGTTTCAAATAATATTAAATGCTTCTCAAATAATGGTGCATTGCACAATGCCTATCTACTCTATTTTCTTTAAAAAATAGGAGTTGATCTTAAAATTTTATATGTTTGACCTAGTCATAATTAACATTTTTTTCAAAAAAATAGTGTTTTGGAAACTAGACTTAAAACTCTACATTTCATGTTCTTACATCATCTTCAAATTTGGAGTGAAGATATCTCAAATTATCTATAGAAGTTTAGATTTATAAAATTTTAGGAAAATCATGTCTGTAGGTAGGCCACTTTTTGTCCCCCAAATTTGTGCACTTACCCATAATTAGGTGCATTATTACTTAAAAGTACACATGGAAATTATGAAACATTGAGACAATAGAAAAATTGAGTTTAAAATATCCAATGTAAGTTTGCATTTTATTTTATCCCTTTAAACCAATATTTAGAATTATATTAAAATGATGGAATTTGTAAATACCCAGATTTGGTATGAACCATGTTTTTATAATACTTTTCATGTGAATATATATAGACTAAATATGAATATGGCATTCATTGGTGCATTTTTCTTGGTCACATGTCTTATTTTCTACTTCATTTGATTTCACAAACTTTAGTTTGGACTTTCTTGATCTTCTTTGAGTCTATCATAATATCCCTAGTCCTATTCTCTTAATTCAAATTTTTTTATGGATTTAGGACAATTTTGGTAATCCTGGACAATTTCAATTATCAGTAGTGTCCACCATTACTAACAATGTCCTTGTTTATTTTTTAGGTCTATTTTGGGGCATACCACCTGTTTGGGTACTTCATCTTATCATTTTTTATCTTCTTTGGTGAGATTGTTCACATTAATAGTTTTCAAATTAAAAGTTGAGAACTATATATATATATATATATATATATATATATATATATATATATATATGTCCTTGTTTATTTTTTAGGTCTATTTTGGGGCATACCACCTGTTTGGGTACTTCATCTTATCATTTTTTATCTTCTTTGGTGAGATTGTTCACATTAATAGTTTTCAAATTAAAAGTTGAGAACTATATATATATATATATATATATATATATATATATATATATATATATATATATATATATATATATATATATATATCTTAGGGGTATTTTATGGAAGCACTCATTTATTAACAAAAGGCATACAAAGAGCAAATAGACATCTAGCTTAATCTTACTCAAAATCTAAAGTTTTATAACAATAAATATAATTGTGTACTTGACCAAAAGGGAAATTAGGTAATATTTAATTTATACTTGAATTCATATGATTTTGATCACACACATGTTAGTGGGATAACTACTATAGTTTGAACCCTCTTCAGAGTATCGAAAATGTACATAAAGCTCAAATAATCAATAGGAAGTGGTTTACATCATTCCATCCCAACTAGTTTAACCCATTTTAAGCTCATGTTGGTGTCAAGAGTGAAAATATAGGGTTATAGATCAAATAGAGGGAAATTTTTTTATTTATATATGGTTAAAGGTGAATTACTGCATAGAAATAACCTATAAACATAGGCACATCAATCTAGACAATCATAGACTGACACAATAATTTTTTAACATTCTAATACACAGTGGATAATGTTAGTCACTGTAGGTGTTTGAGTTTTACCTGTAGTTTCCTAAAGGTTCTTTACATAATGTTTCTTGATCTAAGCCAACACAAACCTACTATAGATCATTTTTGAATACTATGAGAAAGATAGTGCTTTTTAGTAAATATACTAAGTGTCTTCTCTCCCCTATGTGCTAGATCATTTATATAAATATAAGTGTAATAAAACTTAGTTAACATTCATATTTTTGAGATGAATTATTCATCTTATGAAATATAAATATTTATGGTTTTTGGTTATTTACATCTCCTAAATGTAAAATAATTTGAAATAACATAATGTCCTCATTAGTAAAAGATACAATTAGTGATAATAATATATCAAGAGATTATATTGGTATGATGTTCCTAAAGGAAATATGTGTATCATAAAAGGATATGAATCATTTTATAATGTATTATATATGCCATAGGAAATAATATTTCATGCTTCTTATAGACACTAGAAATACACACACCATAATTCTAAATGTTGAAGTAGCCCTTAACAACCTTAAGACCCTCTAAAGACCAATCTAACCCTCTAAATACTAACCAAACTCACCCATAGTTAGTTTAACTTAACTAGCTTAACCTTTCCTTTTATCCCTTTTTACTCCTTTCCACTCAACTACTGACGATTAGGGTAACCGTCGATGGTGAAGGTCCACCTCACTAACCAAAAGCATGTAAACCATCCACTTTGATTTTATAATTATATATTGTCTAAATCTTGTTGTGAGTATTTTCATGGACAATTTATAATTAGACAACCTAGTTGAACCTTCACTTCCACCTCTTGCATATGCCTATAAGAAGAGAGGATATAGGAGGTGAAGATCATCTAAAATTATCATCAAAAGCTTGTGTGTCCAAGAGTTTATTTCTTGCGAGTCAATCATCATCAGTAATCTAACAGTCATATTAGAGAGTCAATTTACCACTACCTCTCCATTAATACTTCAAGTATTATTACTCTATCAAAATCAAGCTAGATTCCACCAACAAGCTAATTACCTCAGCCATCCACTCGATCGACTTCTAGTAAGAAAAGTACTTAATTATTAGTATTCATTTAATTTATTTCCATTTTAAAATCAACCTAGACCATATCCATCTCTCAAAATTTATCTCTTCAATCTCATTAATTAGCTAAAATTACCAGATCTTCACACAGTAACCACTAATGGTTGTGTCAACCACTGGCAGTTTTCCCAATCATCGATAGTTTTCTTGACCATCGATGGTCACTTTAACTACTGATGATCATTGTGGCACCAAAAAATATCAAGCTAATTTTACTTACACCCAATCAAACTTAATTTTTTGTGTTTCTACCTATTCATAGACCCCTTTCAAAAAATTTGAAGCATACTCCAACCCTCTAGCACTAGTATTGATTAGTTCATTAATAATTAAATAATTTTTAGTCTAATTTATTAGCAAGTATTCTTGTATTTAGTTTTAGTACCTTTTGATTAATTGATACAAGTACCTTTATTTTCTATTTATAAACTTAATTATTTAAAACATGTGGATTGATAGCCCCTAAGAAATCTCTCATTTTTGTGATATAGCTATCACTAGGAAATCCACTCAACTATCTATCTAAAAAACAAGTTTGATTTAGTGGTTTTTTATCTATATGTCATCCTCCCAAGCCAAAGTGGATCCCTTCAAAATCATTTGATTCAACATTCTAGCATGCCTGATGGGAACCTTGTGTCTCTACTTGGGTTGTTGTTTGCTTACACTCTCTCCCTATTGTTTGCTCATTAATGAAATCAAAAGTTTCTTTTTGGGATTAAAATTAAGTGCATACATCAACTACTTGAAATTTTAGTTCACATATCTTAAATTAAAGGAAAATTAATCTATCGTAGCTTTACTCTTTATTATACACACCTACACCAAACCAATTTCATCAATTAAACTTCGAACATACTTGAGACAAGGCCCAATTAGGATTTCATCACCTAGTAGTAACCTTACCCTTTCCTAGTAATCCTACTTGGAGGTCATTACCAAGGGGAGAACCAACTCAGCTTTCTAGTTGAGTATAATTTATGGATATCAATATATTTTGGCCAAACACCTAACACCATTATCACTCTAGTGTGTGAAGTGAGTGGGTAGGACATATTGACTCTAATATAGATCTCTTTTGAGTACCTAAACATAACCTAAAACCAACCTTAGATTTCCTCTCTAGTACTTGCTCTAAAAACTAGTTTTAGTCACATACCTTCTTAAGGCATAAGCCAAAAGCAAGATCAATTAAAACTCTAGGGTTTAATGCATATTTTAGTGTGTATTTGATTTATTTGATCATTTTTTTGTCTTCTCTTTATTTGAGTAGTGAGTATATTTGTGATTTCCATCTCCCTTATCTTGTATGGTTCTCACTCACCAGTAGCGAAGAGGCTTTACAAAGTAAGACCTATCATCGAGTCAACTTATCTTTTCTACCTCTTGATTCATGGACTACATTTCCAAACCAGTAGACTCTCATCACCCTTTAATAATTCCTACCTTCCCTTGGGAGGTCCCTCAAGGAGATGTAGATTTTACCACTTTCTTAGACAACAATCTTGTATCCTTGCAACACTATCTTACAACCACATCTTACCATAGCCCAGCTTTGGCTCCATCTATAAATCTACCTTATGGCATGCCTAATCACTTCATGGGGAGTACCTCCATTACCATGGTTAATACACAACCATTGGCTACCCAATCTTCCTCATTAACAAATAAACCCTTTGAGACTACCATTGAAAACCAACCAACTCAAACTACCACCACCCTTATACCTTCTATTCTTAATAACCACTCTTTCACTCTAGGAGTACCTAACTCTATCACTACAAGCCCTCCTTTAGATACCTTTAACTAGTCAACCACAACTCCACTTCAAATCCTTATGGTGTTCCATACCCTCTACCCTACAACTAATTAGTATAAGGGTTACCACCCTTCCATTGGTCACCAACCCAACTACTGCTCCTATCCAACAAGCACCCTTTGGACCAACCTTGGGATACATACCTAATATACAAGGGCATGTACCCATTACCCAACCACCTACCTCTACCTACCCTTATACATCTTCCACCCCACCTTTGACATGCACTTACTAATATGTGGCAGCCTCCCAACCTTTTACCCACCATCCACATGTCTCTCAACTACCTGAACAATATGCATCTTATAACCCTTTGAGTACACAACCCCAAGTTAAACTAATGAAGATGCTTATGGATAAGATGACCACCTTAGAGTCATCCGTGTTGGGTTCTCACAACATCTTGTCATATGACCAATTTTTTAATGAGCCTATCCATTCATCCATACCTATTAAGCCATATCCACCCCAATGGGAACTTCCTATGTTTTCCAACTTTAAATGTAAGGAAGATCCCCAATATCACCTTAGTTAATTCAAGCATGCTTGATATCTCATCACTTATGATGATTCCCTTCTCCTCTATACCTTCCCCATGTCTCTAGCTAGTTCGACATTGGATTGGTATAGTTCCTTATCCAATAATTCTATCTTCTACTTCACCCAACTGACCCAAACCTCTTTGGACCACTTTTCTATCAATATCTCCAAGAAAGTTTCTATCACCGACCTATATTCTATCCAATAGTTTAAGGATGAATCCATTGCTGATTTTGTGGCTCATTAGAGGAGGTTTATTAACCAAATTTAATTTTCTTTACCTCAACTTGAGCTCATAGATCTCTTTTACCAAGCATGTGCCAAGCATATCTCCTCCACCCTATGTGTCTAAATATTCCAAATCTTCTATGAATATTTTACCATGACATGTAAGTTAGAGAACCAAGCCATTGATGAAAGAAAGATCAAGTTCAAAAACAAGAACTCAATCTATAAAACCATTGAGGCTTCTTCCTCCAAGTCGAGAAACCAATCCAATACCAATACCAAGAACAAGGGAACCATGAATGTGGTTGTCCTCAAAGCCACTCCTCCTCCTTCTATTAACCAATCCAACTCCTCTATTTCTTCAAAGTAAAAACCAAGGAATCAAACCTAAAACAACTAGAAGAAATTAACTTTAATTAGAGAATCCTATGATTCTATCTTAGAGAAGTTATTAAAAGCCAATATCATTCAACTTTATCCTATAAATCCACCCAAAAAATTTGAATCCTCTCATCCTTCACCTATTTGGTACAATGTGAATGATCTATGTGCCTTTCATAGAGTAATAAGACATGATTTAAATAGGTGTAACACCTTTAAGAGCTTTGTCCAATCCTTCATTAATGAAGGGGAGATTACATTGGACAACCCCAATGCACCCTCAAACCAAGCCGTTGATATATTCAGGAAACCCTTCCTAAACCATGCTCCTACTAAGAATGAGAGAAATAATGTTGAATGCTCTCATGACACCCATATAGTTAACATGGTCCTTGACACACTCATTGATAAAGAACCTATTTACTGACCCATTTGTCTCTCACCCTCTCCACTTATTGAGATAGTGGACTTGTCTTCCCTTCCTTTAGACACTAAAATCAAGGAAATAACATCCCCCTTTCCCCCACTTATTGAGGTAGTGAAACCACTAGCCTCACTTTTAACGAATATATTGGACTAACTAACCATCACCACCTCACCTTCACCTTTAATTACCAAGAAAAATAATTTCCATTTAGAGATCATTCCTGAGGAGAAAAACCCTATGTTTGCTCCTCCCATAGAGGAACCATCTATTTCTAGCCCACATCCTTTGATTAAAGAAGAGGATGAGATTATCATCCCTATATCTCCACCTAGAGGCCTATCTTTTAGGTCCACCCTTCAGGGAATCAAACCAACCTATAAACCCTTCTCTAGGCTAGTTGAAAAAATGGAATTTATCTCCAACCTTGACATGGATCAAGCCACTATCTAGAATCAATTCAATCTCCCTTACATTACTTGTTTAGAACCTCCAGCCCTTTCTTAATCTAACCAACCTGACACTTCTATTAACCAAAACCTTAACATATCTACCCAAACTACCTAACCTTCTAGCCAACTAATTAAGACCTCCACAAAACTAACCAACCCCCAACCACTTAAGCCAACCAAGACCTAAATATTCAATCCTTATCTTATCATCCCAACTAGGTCTTTCAAGAATCTTGGTATCCTCCCTACATTGAGCCTTACTCACCCATCTATCAAAGTAGACCTAACCCCTTCAAACCCACCAACCAAATTACAACCCAACAACTAAAGAAGTGAAGCCATACAAAGGCTGGTAGGCTCATAATTTGACTCCTTCACCATTACCATCCATTATGGGACCTCATACCTCTACCTTGAATAGGAAGTCAATTAACTCTACAAAAACCTCCCCACCTCTTTTGGTTATGCCTCTACAGTTGCTCTCTGATGCACCTATTTTCACCATGCCAACAATACCTAAACTATCTACCTTACAATCTTCCACCTCTATCTCATCAACCTCCTTGCCTATATTGAATCCATTAACCAAATGTACCACCTTACCAATGGTGCCCACTACTAAACCTATATCTAAATAACTTCCTACCTTAACCACTAGAGCAAAAACCACTAAACCTTTACCATCCTTGGCCAAATCCTATTTAACCATTCTCCATAGGTTATTACAAACCTCTTTCTTAACCCTACCTCTCATCAAAACCTTTGACCCTCTAGATTCAAAACCTACTTGGTACAATTATAACCAAATTTGTGATTATCATAAGACATTGGGCCATGATATGGAGAACTACAAAGGTCTCCAAACCATCATCCATTGGCTTTATGATGAGGATGATCTATTTTAAAATAAACCTCCTATGATCCCCATACTAATTCAACCACCAACCATACCTACCTAACACTCACCTACTCCTCCACTCTCACCTTAGAGTGAAGACACATCTAACCAATCCTCTAGATCAACCTCTCCTTCTATCTATACTATCAATGTGGTCACTAAAGCATAAAAAAATATAAAGGGAAGGCTAATGTATCCATTCCTTGGAAATACCCCTTTTTAAACTACCAACCAACATTCACCCATCTTCATCTTCAACCAAACCCAAGGTGTCTATCTTAGGTGCCTCCCAATCTAACCCCTCAGAATCCATTAGGAGAGTTATCCTCAAATAACTTAATCATATCATGATAAAGATGAGCTTATATGAGTTAATATCTACCTCTCCCCACCATCACTAAGTGATAATAGAGGATTTGTAATCCATTGAGGTCTAGACCAAAGACCCCTAGCCTCTAGCTACCTTTGTTAGTGCCCTTCAAATTTATAACCTTGTTGCCTTCAAGGGTTCAAAAATAACTTCCATCTACCCTGAAGACTAAGATCCTCCTCTCTTTATCACTAACTACATCAACCAAACCCACATCAAATGGGTCATGATTGATGGGGGAGATATCATAAACATCACCTCCTCTCATGCCTATAACTAATTCAATTTGCCAGACAATGTTATGCTCAAATCCTCAACCATCCTTCACTCATTCATTGATATGATGGCCAATACCTTGGGAACTATCATCCTTTATATTCATCTAGAAATATTTACACTCCCCAAATTATTCTATGTTGTATAAGGTGAATTCTAATATAACATATTGTTAGGATGACCTTGGACTCATTCCATGGGTTGTGTTCCCTCTACCCTCCACCATTGAATTAAATTTGAGCATAAGGGCCACGTCATCACCATCGAAGCTAACTAAAGTCATTTATCGATAGAAAACATGACCTACCACCCAAATTATGTCCTCATACCCTCATCAAAAACACCCTTAAGAGCTAAAAATTAACCTTTAATGACCAAAGTGAATATCATATCCCTTTCCACTGATGAGGCATCAAATAATTCCTCTATACCTTCACACCAAATCCCTATCATATACCCTTCAAAATCCATGTTTTAACATCTTTCACTTGGGGAATAATACCTTTTATCACTTAATGCTTTCCCTACACCTCAAGTATATGGGCAACTTACCAACCAACTAGGATATGACCCTAATGTTAAACTATCATTCCTTTTAGACCACCATAATATCAGACCTACTTTGTCTATGGGGGACTCTAATAATCCTTTGGTAATTTTACCACCTCTCTTCCACCTCAACCATTCACCTCTAATTTTTATTTCCTTGATAACCCAAGTTTCACCAAGACATTCCTCCATTGGTGTGCTTGGAAAGGTTTTAATCTTGGATGAAATGAGCATGGCCTACATGAATTAGTCACCATCAAAACCAAGAAGCCACACAAGAAATACAAACTTGTTTTCATCTTACCTAATAAAAATAAATCCAAACAACTTAAAACACCTACTGTCACCATTGTAAAGGAAGATACCCCTTCATCACTGACCTCACCTTCACTTGCATGTGAGGATGATGAAGTCATCCCACCTAATTTTTTTATCAACATGATCAACTTTAGACCCCTACCTTATCTAAAGGAGGAGGTGACCATAACCATCCCTTTGATCTATCCTAAAATGATAGGAGAAGACTCTCCTACCATTAACACTATCTAGTGTCAGGATGATGATTATATCCTCACTTACCTTGGTGCCCTAGATTATTCAATCCATAAATCCCTTCATTTTCAGACTTCAACTATGTTTAATGAATACACCATGGATATAAAATTAGGTACTCTAGATACCGATCATATTGTTAAACTTGGCCAATCATTGAATGCTAAAGAACTTTAGGACATCCCCTCATTCTTCCAAGACAACAACATAGCCTTTGCTTGGTCTTATAGTGATATTCCTGGGATCAATCCCACCATTTCTACTCATAACATAGTCACTCATCATGATATAAAACCTATCAAGGAAAATATCCAATGTATGCATCCTCTTATATCCCTTCTCATCAAGGAAAAGCTTCAACATCTCTTATCTATAAACTTCATTCAAACTATTGACTACTCCTAATGGGTTTCAAATGTCATACATATCACTAAATCCATAGGGGGACTACACATTTATGTGGAATTTTGTGACCTCAACCTCACCTACCCTAAGGATAACTTTCCTCTACCCAACATAAACCATTTTGTTGATCTTATAACTGGCCACGAGATGTTATCTCTCATGGACAAATTCTCAGGCTATAATAAGATCTTGATTGTTCCTAAAGACCAACATACAACTACCTTTACCACCCCTTGGGGGACCTTTTACTATAGATTCATTTTATTCATATTAAAAAACACTAGTATGACCTACTAGCATGCTATGACCTACATTTTTCATGACCTTATCCATATGATCATAGAGGACTATATGGATGATCTTCTTGGAAAATCCAAACTTTGAAAGGATCACTTGGCCATTCTTAAGATCATCTTTGAGTGACTTATCAACTATCATATCCATCTTAGACCTAAGAAGTGCATTTTTAGGGTTTTGTCAATGAAACTCCTTGGTTTCATTATCTCCCTTCATGGAATCAAAGTTGATCCCACAAAAATCAAATAAGTATTAGACATTCTTCCTCTAACCAACCTCAAACAACTTTTAAGCTTGCAAGGGAAGCTTCAGTTCATTCATCTTTTCATTTCTTAGCTTTCAAACTGGTGCCAACCTTTCCACCACATTTTGAACAAGGATGTTTCTTTTAAGTGGAATAGCAATTTTCAAATGGCCTTTAATTCACTCAAAGAGTACCTTCTTTATCCACATGTGCTTACCCCACCTAAAGAGGACCAACCCTTATACCTTTATATATCTACCACTAACCATTCCTTAGGGGTAATGCTAGCTCATCGATATGAACAACATAAAGAGTAAGCTATATACTACATTAGTTGCATGCTGGTGGAATATGAGACATGGTGTACCTATACTGAGAAACTCTAATTATATCTAGTCTTCATGGCCACCAAACTTTACCACTACCTTCTTAGCCATAATACTTATATCATTACCAATACCAACCCACTTAAGGACATGCACTCTAAGCCATACCAAAAATAGTGTATGGACAAGTGACTCATTCTCTTAGTAGAGTTTTACCTTGGGCTCCTCTAATAGAATTTAATTAAGGGGAAAGTCATTTCCAACCAATTGGCTAAAGCACCATTAGTAGATAATCAACCTCCTCCTCTTGAGTTCCCTAATGAGTCCATCATAAATTGATCTCAAGTGGATTTCACCTATCAAGTCACCATGTTATTTTATCGATCAATGTGTTGGGGAAGAAGGTATCATCCTTATCCCCTTTTATGGTGAACCTCTTCCTTTATCCTTCAAGGTTGACTTTGAATGTACCAACAATATGGTTGAGTATGAAGCCCTAGTAATAGGCCTTCAGACTACCTTAGCCCTTAGAGTCAAAATAATAAATATCTTTGGTGACTCCCAGCTTATGGTCAATAAAATAAATGGCTCTTACTAGTGTAATAATGATGTTTTCTAATAGAAAAAATAACTATTTGATGAACTCCTATCATCATTTGAACACTATCGTATCTAGTTAACCCCATGATCTACTAATAAGGTCATTGAAACTATGGCTTCCCTTTCCTCTCAAATACCATTTACACCCTTGGATTCTAATTTGTCTATTATTATCCATAGGCTTACCCAACTATCCTATATCAAACCATATTCTCCCACCATTTTCAATGTTGAGGAGACCCAACCTAACCATTAGTACCAGCAAACCTTTGACTACCTAAACCTTGGCATTATTCCCTCTAGCCTTTCTAAGAATGCTCAAAGAGAATTTTTTCATAATACCTATTGTTATACCATTATGTGGGCATTATTTATAAACTCAGCTTTGATGTCCTCCTGTTCTATTGATTGCATAATCATGAAGCCTCCCATGCTATCAAGGAAACACATGATGGTATCTATGGGGGACATTTTAGTGTCCATTTTGTCACTAAGTGCATCCTTAATCTAAGTTATTATATGCCTAACCTTAACCAATACTATTGTGAGTTATTTGAAAAAGTGTGTCAAATTTCAACAACTTGCTAATTTGCATCACACTCCTAGCCATATCCTTTGAGTTTCTACTAATTTTTGGCCTTTTTCATAATGGAGTCTAGATCTCATTAGGGAAATTAATCCCCATTCCTTTTAGTGACACCATTATATTATCACCATAATCGAGTACTTTACCAAGTGGGTAGAGGCTATTCCTCTAATCTTAAATAAAGTAAAGAAGATTGTCAACTTTATCAACCATCACATTATTTACCACTTCGGTGTTCCTTTTAAGATTATCACCAACAATGGTAAATCCTTTAAGAATAAGTAAGTTCAAGGTCTATGTGATACATTTAGCATTAAGTTAAGTTTCTCCTCACCCTATCACCCTTAAGTAAATGGATAGGCAGAATCCTTTAAGAAAACTCTTCATAACATGCTAATTAAAATGGTCAATACATCCAGTTAGGATTGGGATTTTCATATCCCCTTCACCTTGTGGGCATATCATACTATCATTAGAACCCCTATGGGTGTTATCCTATTTTCTCTTATATTTGGGGCAGAGGATGTCTTACCTCTTGAATTATAAATCCCTTCTCTTCGCATATCTTTGCAAGAGTTTTTTTAAAGGATTATTACTATTAGCACCATTTAGCTGAGTTGGAGCTACTTAATGAGTGTCATCTAGTAGCCCTCACCCATCTTCATTTATATTAAAATCATATTAAATGCACCTATAAAAAACACATTAAAATGCAAGAATTCAATGTCAGAGACCTCATCCTAAAGGAAAATCAACATGTCACTAATATGGAAAAAAGAAAGTGGGGTAAGTTTACTTTCAATTATCTTGGACCTTATATCATAACCCACAAGTATGGATTAAGAGCTTATTGGTTGTATTCCTTCAAATGCCACCCAAAACTTGAGAACCTTAATGTTTCACATTTGTGTCCATTATTTTGTTAGGAGGGATCAAGTTCACCTTTTATCTCACTTAAGCTCATCCCTTATTATCTACCCACATTTATCACCCTATTTTAGGGGCTATCAATTAAAAATGAAACATGTGATTATCTATCACCATCATATAATAATATTAAATAATGGGTATCTCAGATCAACCCATGGCATGGTTCTCATGGTACTTTCCACACCTTTATAGGATGGATTCCCATGGTCATTATCACCTAAGATTATTTACACCTAACCAACCCACTTGTGATTTTGGTTTTGCCACCATGAAGGTGAACCATTAAAATAACATAAGCAAGTCTATGTCAAAAAGAAATTAAAGCAAAATAACAAAATTCCTATCATTGGCAATCATGGGTCATTCCAAACATTCACAGACTACTCCCTTAAAGGATAACTACTTATAACCTCTTTGAAATTGTAAAAATGTAAGGTGGACTACTCCCTCAAAGGACAATTATCAAAATAATTTAAATAAAGCACATACACTTAAACCACTCCCTTGAAGGATGGATGAGTAATAATTTGCCACAAGCATAGACATTTCTTGGAAGCTGCCTACATTGATCAACTTCCCATATACAAAAATTAGTAGAAGACCCATTATCACAATCAAATTAAAATAAAAATAATCTTGAAAGCCACAATTAGCTCTCAAATAACATAATAAGGTGGAAGTCACAATTAGCTTCTACAAGTAGCCTTCCTGCATTGATCAGTCTACATAGATTGGCATAATCTTATTTATACTAACTCTCTGGACACCTATACAAGAGGCAGCTAGTCTCACAAGAGGGTTCCATTTCCACCCATCCCCCTATATGTAATGTATTTTTAAGCTTACTTGATATTATGTCATCAGGCAACTTTTTAGCCAACTGACGAATGCTAATGTAAAGAATTCAAAGGGATTATGTTCATTAAGTCAATCTAACTTTGGTTTTTTTTTTAGTCCTTATCAATGAAAAAACATCATGCCCTCTTCTTACCCTATCATGACTAGTTGACATTTTCATTATGGTACTCACCTCTAGATTATATCTCTATTATCTCATTTAGTGTTGTTAATTAAACTATCTAATGCATTTTATAATAAACATTAACAACAAAGAATCATAAGCGTACCCATAACCATCTGCATTAGCATGCCATACATGATAATCACATCTATAAGTAATAAAATCAATGTGAACGTGTCTAAATATAATGAAATCCAAAATACTCATTAAAAGCCTTAGCATGTCATAAGCATAACCATAATGACAACCATAACCATGACCAACATCATAAACCAATAACATCCATTAACATTCAAAAAATTAACCATTTTTCCACCACTTGTCTAAAGTCTAATAATGTAGTAAATACACATTAAGATTTCTTATGTCATAAACATAGCCATAAATATAAACCATTTCATGCCTAAACTAAGCATCCATAATAGAAACATAATCCATGATCACATCATAAGTATTAATCATCAACATCAAATCATAAAACCATGAACATAAAGATTACATATATATAAACTCGTAATTCAAATAACCATAACATAATAAATGTGTACATATAAATAGATAGACTCACTCTAAAAACTGTACATCTCTTTGCATCATCTCACAAGATGGAATAAAAATGATATACAATAGTCATATACCTATGTAGATATATCTACACCCTAGGTACACCACTACCTCCTGTAGCACCACTAAATCTTGGTTCCTATCCACCTATTAAGCCTACGAATCCACCTCCTATCCTTGTATATTTAGATATAGATGATACCTTAACTATCAATGGTCATTCTAGGTGTTCTATTTTTGGAATGCCCAAACCCTAATCCCCCAACACATACCTAAATCATATCTAAATCAACTAATTTGTTATTTTAACCCCTCTAAACACCCCAAATCACCTACCCACCCTCCCAATTCTTATTTTTTCTTAACATTTTACTTGATACCTACCAAAATTCCTACCTAGGGCATAGTCAATAAAAACCAACATTTAATCTACCTACCTTCCCATCCTAAAACAATAGTATGAAATCAGAATATCCTATCAAATTCAAGACCTTAATTACCTCATTTCTTAAAATTTGCCATAGTTGGAGCTTGCATGTAGCTACTTGACTATGTCTACATGTTCCTTGCATCTCTATCCTAAGAAATCACTTCTAACGAATCACAAACTACCAACTCAACCAAACACTCAAGTATTACCTTCACTGCTCAATGCCCAAATTTCCCAAAGCTCAAATTTTATGACAATAAACACTAAATAAGTAAAAGTTATTAAATTTTTATTTTTTACCCCACTTATTTTTAGGGTTTATACCCTAATCATTGATAGTTAGGGTGACCATTGATAGTCACCCATTCGCACCCTAACCATTGATGGTCAGGATACTCAATTTTTCACATTGACCTTAACATACACTTTTAAAAAAAAAACCAACCCATTATAACCCACGCATGGAGATAACCTTCCCCACCCACCCCGACTACCTTGTCACCTTGCCGTTGGTCCATCTTGACCCAACTATCATGCTTTTGCAACACTTTGTGCTTGGTCCCTTGACCATAGTGGTAACATTTTCATGTTGACCACCTTTCAAATTTCCTTCACCTCACACTTAATTGACCCACTTATTTCTTTTGAGAGTACTTCCTACCTTAGATCCCTATGATACTTGACCTATTTGTGTTTTCCATAAGAACACTTCCTACCTTGGATACCCATTAGAAACATTGATCTTATCTAAGAAATTAATAGGTGTACCCACCTGCCATGCCTAAAATATAGTCACATGATACACTAGTCACTTATCCCTTAGATTCAACCTTTTATTATTTTCAACTATGGTAACTTTGTCTTTACATGATCTTGATTATCACAATTATTATCATACTTCATGCACCGATTTTCACCCTTGTGCCTAACCTATCATCTACCTTCATCCTCACACTCACATACCTTTTCAAACCCATACCCAATTTGATTTTTACCTCATTATCTCCTAGTTTGAGGGGGAATACCTCCTCTTATACTTAGGGCAATCAAAATACCTTCAACCTAGTAATTAGTTTTTGTTTGAAACTTGTTTACTAAATCTACATAACAAAAAGGGGAAAAATGTAAACACTAAAATTATACACTCCATAATTTTGAATGTCAAAGTAGCCCTTGACCACCTCAGGACCCTCTTAGGACATATCTAACCCTCTAAAGCTAAATTAATATCACTTATAGTTAGTTTTAATTAACTATCTTAACCTCACCTTTTATCTCTTTTTACCCCTCAACACTTGACTATCGATAGTCAAGGAAACTATCGATAGCTACCCTAATTATCGATGGTCAGGTCCACCTCCCTAACCAAAAGCATACAAACCATTTTACTTGATTTTCTAATATATCTTGTCTAAATCCTATTGTGAACATTTTCATGGATAATTTATAATTAGATAGCCTAGTTGAACCTTCAATTTCACCTCTTGCTTATGCCTATAAGAAGAGAGGAGCTTCGAGGTGTATATCATCTATAATTAGCATTAAGAGCTTGTGTATCCAAGAGTTTATTTATTATAGGTCGATCATCATCAATAATCCAAAAATCATATCAGAGAGTCAATTTGCCACCACCTCTTCATCAAGACTTTAAGTATCGTTACTCTATTGAAATCAATCTAGATTCCACCAACAGGGTAACTACCTCAACCATCTACCTGATTGACTTCTAATAAGACAAATACCTGATTCTTAGTATTAATTTACTTTAATTTCATTTTGTAATCAGCCCAAAAATTACCTATCTCTCAAAATTCATATTTTTAATCTTGTTAATCAACCAAAATTACCAACCTAGATCCTCACATAATAACCATTGATGTTTGTGTTAACCATTGATGGTCTACCCAACCATCGATGGTCAACTTGACCTATGATAGTCACCTTAATCACTGACAATCACCCCAACTATTGATGGTCACTATGTCACTAGAAATTAGAAATCTAATTTCACCAACCTACACCCTTTCAAACCTAATTTTCTATGTTCTTGCCTATTCACACACCCATTTCAGATTTTATGAAGCATACTTTAACCCTCTATCACTAGTATTGATTATTTAATTACTAATTAAATCATTTCTAGTCTATTTTCTTAGCAAGTATTCTTGTATTCAATTTTAGTACATTTTGATTCATTGATGCAAGTAGCTTTCTTTTTTATTTATAAACTTAATTATTTAAAACATGTAGATTGATAGCTCCTAAGGAAGCTCTCACTTCTGAGATCTAGCTATTGCTAGGCAATCCACTCAACTATCTATCTAATGAACAAGTTTGAATTATTGATTTCTTATCTATAGGTCATCCTCCCAAGCCAAAGAGGATCCCTTCATAATCTTCTAATTCAACATGTGCACTATCAATTAGGTTTTTCAACCACACTGATACTTAGTTTCTCTTTTCCATAATAAATAAGAAATTCATTGAAACACTTCCATCAAAGGTGTAATAAATGTACCCTACAATAGTAAGGAATTATAACTATCATGGCTTAATGAGTAATAATAATATGTAGTTTTTGTTTTTTATGAAAAATAATGTGTGATAGTAAGGTATGACATCATTAAGATGCTAGTAGGAAGAAATAAATTCCCAAAAATGTGTAATAAATTCATCAAAGGTGGTAGATATGACTCATGATGTTTAATAATATGAGTAGGTGTGAAAAATGCACTTGTATTCCCCTCGGTAGATGAAATATCAAAATTATAGTATGAGGAGATATTGTTTAATAATTGGTATTATCAACTATACAAAAAATACATTGTATATAAACCAGTCGAATTGTAAGTTCTAAAATCATTTGTCCTTTCAAAATTATCCATTTTCTTTCCATATAGATTTGACATAGGCATCATGGTTATGAGACATGATGTGATTACATGCCGATTGGATTGAATGATAGTGCAAGTGGTTGTTGGTCGAGATTTCAAGGAGGTGGGGACTGTTTTAGTGATTTTCATCCATTTTTTTAGATTTTTTTGAAAGTTGTTTAGTTTTAAATTTTATTTATTTTAAGATTAGTTAGATATTTCATTGATTCCATACCCTCTACAATGATTTTATACATTCTCTAGTCATAGTGTATCATTTCCCTTTGATTTTGTATTGTTGTACACTTATTAATTGTATACAAGCATCTACTAATGTTTTTACTAAACTTAACAATTCTAACCTAATACCTGTTGAAAATGACCTTTGATGCAAACCCATATGTATTGATATTGACCTAATTATCATTTCTATTTTTTATTACATATGCATTATATTTTTGATTTTGACATGATTTTATTATTATTTTGGATTGAGATACTAATATTTTATTATATTTTTTTATGGTTGAAAATGGTGACACATGTATGGAAGTGGAAGCAAAATTATGCATAGGAGACTATTACTGAGTTAGGACTTTTAGATGATGATCATACACATGTCTATGTTTTGGCTATATGACATGTGAGTTGTTTATGGCTTGTACCATGTGATGTTTTTTTATTGATGCACTAGGATTTTGATTTATGTACTTTTTAGGTTCCTAAGGGTGAGATGATGGTCACTCTAGAGTACATCTAATGCATATTATGCATCCTTATCAAATATTGAGTGGTATAGATTATGGCCATGCTCTAGGCTGAGAGATATTTAGCTATAAGATAATACATGGGTGGATAGTGAGGGCATGAGATATATAACTATAGTTTAGTTTTTGCATATATAGTGATAGGCACAACTCTATGATTCTTGAAGTATTTGAGTATGTTGATTGTAATGTTCATTGAAACCAACACTAGCGATTGTGCTATAACATTTGTCCTTAGGTCAATTATTCAAGATATCAAGGAGAAAAATAGATTTTATATCTAGTTTAAATGTATGTTGGATCACTTATACATGGAATTGTATCATTTCATTATGGAGAGAGGTAGAGGGGGAATAATTGTCAACATATTATTATATGTTTGGGCTTCAAAACATATTGTAGTGATTTGGCCACCAGGGATTCCTATTACAAGGTGGACACCAACATGGAACTATGTTGCATGATTGTTGTATGTCAATATTTTAGATCATATGTTCAAGATATTATGATATTAAATCATATATTTGATAGGATATGGGTATGCCATATAGTTTGAAGACCATATGGAAAACTTTTAGATGGAAAGAAGATGATCACATAATGAGATAGATAAAAGTGTGTAGATGGCACATGGATCTCCATGGTGGATTAGATTTTTTATGTTTCATTTTTCTACATGATAGTTTGGGATTTGAAAATATATGCCTTCAATGTGATATGTGTGGAGATGACTAGTGCAAGCCAAAACATAAGTGGGTGAGTTATGGGTCATTAGGCCCAATGAGATTGAACACATACCTTCTTAGGAGATAGATGATCATCTTGTTGATCTAGGGGTGGATGATGTTGAGATGATTGTGTAATATTATGCATGGTGGATAGGGTCTTAGGTAGTACCAGTGTTTACCCCTATAATAATAGTAGTTGATGATGATAATGATGGTGACAAAGGTGTTAATGGAGGTTCATATGAAGCAGTATTAGATGTAGTAGTTACAGGAGGTGGTGCAAGAGTATGGGCCATGATTTCACTATGACAAATATTATATGTTATTATTATGGATGATGGTAGTCTATTGATATGTGTCTTTGTATTTTCATATCATAAATTGTCATTAATTTATTATAAGCTAACTACTGACTTGTGTTTGTTAAAAGGTATCAACATAGTGGATCACCCTTATTAATGACTTGATGGGATTATTTATTTGGGATATTTCTAATGTAGAGAGGCCACTTGGGAGGGGTAATTTTAAGGATGATAAATATGCATATCTATTTGATCCTTTTTCTCAATTGAGAGTGAATTTATTTATAAAGTATAAATTTTTTAATTATGTGGAGGCCTTAGTGATACCATTGTATGGTTTCCTATAGTAGGTAGATGCATAAATGTAGAACACCTATAGTTCCATTTCAAATGAATGACATAGTAAAAACTCTTGTAGTTGAGCTAAGATGAGCTAAATTAAAAAAAATGATGTAGGAACATATAGGATCACTAGTAATCTTGCATCACCAAAAACATATTTAGGTTAGTAATGTTATTTCTTACACAACACACCCCATTTTAATACTAAAAATGGGGTCCTTTTTCTTGACTGATCTAAGTATCACCATATCTAGTTTGATGGAACTTTCATGTTTTAAGGTTTTTTTGGCTTTGGTTGATTTTGTCATTGGAAAAGACCACTTATCCTTTTACACCAAACTTGGTTCCTATGTCATGATGAGCTTAGCTTGTCTACGCCCTTACCATTTGAGTTTAATTTTCCCAAGTCACCTAGGTTATGGAGTTGAATCATTATCAAGCTCAAAATATGCTAAGTTCAAAGCCAATATAGTGAGTAAACCACATTTTAAATCCAAGCTCATTACCTTAGCCAAAAAAATTTATTTGTTTCAAATTGAACCTTAAGTCGTTTTTCTTCCCAGACCCTTCCACATGTCTCTATCAAGTCATTTTTGAGTCTTTAGCCAATTTTTGAGCATTTCTAAGTATTTTTAAAAGACTATGGGCCTCAAAATCATACCACATGTGACTTCTTCAGAGCCCAAGGCCTTGGGGGAAAAAATAAATGATAAATGATAAACCAAAGGCCTAGAGTGTTGAGAGGATGCCATAGGTCATTTATCTGAGCGCTCATCTCAAATACCCAACTTGATGAGGAGTTATCACATGGAAACCTAATGACATAAACTTTCCTCTAATATTAAATTTAATAGGTGTCTGCCTATCACTAGGATGTAAAACCTAATCCTTCATAGTAATAAATACATGCCATGTGGTATTATATGGGCTTATTTTAATGGTTGACCCAAATTCCAAAATATTCAAAAGCTTGAGAAAGGTGGTGGTCGATTAAATAATGAATTTTATTTGGCTTAATCAGCTTCATAAGGACATTACCCCTTTTAATAGTGCTTAGTCTAAATTGAATAATAGAATTTGTGTATGTATGAAAGGGCTCATGTTTACTTTGAGCCAACCAATGTGAATATTTGTGACCAAATTATAAAATATAATGTCTTTCTCACATTTTGTGTAAATCAATCTTTGTTATCAAAAGTAAGGATTTAAAATATGAATATACTTCATTATTTTGGCCAAGCCATAAAAATAAACTTACATCACAAATTCTTGGCATAGAAATCACATCTATGGATACATTAGTTTAAAATATCTAAATTTACATGAATCTATTAAGTTTAGTGTATTTTATGCTTGTGTTTTGAAACGCCTATAAATATTCCTTTTAGATTATTTTTCCTTGGTTTTGTACAAATTATCTAACTATTTTAGACTTTTCTACTTTTTTTCCTAAATATTTTATCCATTTTAATTTTAAATTTATGATAAATTGACTATATATTTACTTTGGTTCATCTTTTACCTTAGTATATTTTCATTTGAATGGATAAAAATTGCTTTTAATGTCTTCATTTCATTAAGTTTTAGTTTATTTATAAAGACTAATCTATTTGAATTTTAAATAGCTTAGTTGTTTTAAAATTTTAATTTATAAACCATTGGGAATTTAAAATTTTTGACTAATCTTTATTTATTTTGATCATAAGTGATTAAACTTTTTTGGGTACTACATGGTGATTTCCTACAGCTCTTGGTGGCTCAGACCTATTCAAAAGGCTTTCATCACCTAGCCAATTTTACAAGTCTCCTAGATCTACATGGCATATTTTTTCCATTCCATAGGAATTAGTCTATTTTAAAATTTTACTCGTCATACCTCCATGTTATCAAAGCTTTGGGTGAGTGGATCTTTGGGATGTTACCATGTGTCAAGATCTTGATAAGCCATTGATTACAGATTAATCTATATAATACAAAACCTTAAGGTGAGTGGGTTAATGAGATGTTGACACATGGTAACATCCCACTACTCTATAGGCCTAGGGTGGTCTGTATAACTTTAAAGCCCATCAAAGGTCCAAGTGAGTGAGATAATTCCAACTGGAAAAATTTCACTTCACCATGATATAAGCAATTAACATGTATAAAATCCCTTATTTTGAGTAATGAAAGAGTTAAGATAAGTCACATGGCAATAACTCAACTAAAAAATCACACATTGGTTATAAAACCAACCAAATCATGAACTTAAGGTTGATGACTCATCTATCCATCAAAACCATCAAGAAGCTAAGAATAGACTATGCATCTGATTTGATTTGCAAAATTAATTTACAATTAGTTCCTCATCAACAAATGATCAAAAATGATATAATTCAATGCAAAACTAAGCAATGACATTAATAAAAAAGTGGAAAATTCAATTTAGAATCTTGAATTAGAAATGTATCATGGGCATGTCATGTGTATTGGGATTAAGTAAATAAGCAAAATATAAACTTGAACTTAAAGAGGAATGGAAATTAATTGTATAGAAATATGGGTGAATGGCCATATTGAGGCAATCCCATCTAATTTTAACTTCCAAAAATCAATCCAGGCATGGTATTAATTACACAAAGTATGCACACACCTCTATTCTATTAGAGATCTCAATCCACCTCCTCAACTACATCTCCCAATCACATTGATGATTTATGTAATTTTACCAATAGTGGGTGAATTTGAACTTGAAACACCTCAAGCCTAAACAACTATATAAAATCAAATCTTATGTTGTAATAAGGGCTAGCATTTTTAGAATGAGATAATGTTGTGCCTATTTGACTCCTTATGGATTATAATAGGGACTTGTGGAAACATACCTTTTTATGATTTCTTAGGATAATCTCTCATATTCCTTATTTTATTTTTACTGTTATATAATAGTTTCATAATTATTTAATCATCCCATACTATTTATCAAATTTCATGTCCTAATATTTAAAGACTATTAAGAGTTTAAATCCATTTGATGTGCATTTGCTTGGTAGTTATGTCTTTTTTATTTTTTAGTCAATTATTAGACTCTCACACCATCCTTGGATTGAAGTTATACTAATTATGGCTCAATCAAGGATCACTTTTTAGTGGATGCATCTAATTATACATTATAGAGAACATCTTCAATATAAATAAGCCCTTTATCCCTTTGTCCCTTATCTTTTACAATTTCTTTTTGATATTGAATTAATTTAGGAATTAATAAATCTACAACTAATGGTTTATATTATTATTTTTTTCATATTTTATTTATCACCATTATAATATTATAATATTTAGGAAAGTGTTAATCTAGTAAATAAATCATTTGTTCTCTTTATATGAAAATCTTATAAAGTTTTATTTATATTTGATTCTAACCCTATAGGTAATGCTATAAAAGTGTAAAACCCTTCAATGGATGTCTGAATGAAGGTTAAATTCTCACTCAATTCATTAAAATAGGCCTGTTAAAGGATTGGTCCACATTAACCAACTTAGTGAAGACTAGTATACTAAGACTTGGTAATTTTAGACCTTGGGAAAACATTTTCCTCCACGAGAACATGTTCCTTTAAGGAGAGGTAGGTATTAAAAACCCCTTCACATAATTGTTGGCTTGTGTCTAAAGACTAATCAACATGTTTTGACACTAGAATGAGGGCTAGAAACCACAAGTTATGTTCACTACTAGACTTTAGACTCAGACATTGTTAGAAATTTTTTATTCTATTAAGCTAAATTGCCCCTTAATTTGGAAGGTATAAAGATAAATACCCAATCCAAATATGTTGGGAATAACTTTAAATTATTAAAGCTTACTGACCATAGGATACTAAAACAAAAAGATAACAAAGGAAAAGGTAAAGATAAGAATATTTAGGTATCTATTAATTTACTAATAACCATGTCTACTCCTTTTGTGAGCCCATTCATACCTCCCCAACATAAACCAATGGAAGCTCATCCCATTTAGATTGGTAGAGGAGGTTCACCTATGGATGTTCTAAGGTCTACTCATGAATTTATAAATAATCCTCACAAGTTCTATATGAATTACAAACCCAATGAGATTCAAATAACCAAGGAGTATATTCAGGCATTCAAATATGCCTTGATCTAAACATAAATTCAAAATAAGGACATGGTTTGCCACATGTTTCCTCAATCCTTGGGAGATGTTATTTACACCTGATACCTTGGGTTTACAAATAGATCTATAAATTACTATAATGATTTAGAAAATATATTTATAAACCACTTTAGGCTATTTATTGATCCATTTATCCTATATCACCACTTCTAGCTTCCTATAGGGATCCAAATGAACTAATGAGTGTCTTCAATGTATGATTCCATAATTAATACCAAATATTTAAATACCCTTACATAAAAATGGAAGGGGTTACCATACAAATTTACTTGAGAAATTTAGAATCAATTACCTTCATTTTTATTAGGAGAACACAAATATCACTATTATCCCTATCTTTGAATTATAATGAAATTATCAACATTAAGTAATAGATGGTGTCACAATGCTATGAATTTAGTCATTTACCTTCATTATGCCAATTGGGTGCTTAAAATTAAATTCCCATGATTAATCAAGTTCTTCAACATAGCACATCACTAATTAATTTGATGTTAGGTTCCCTATATTCAATCCCAAATCTGGTCTATAATCCAAATCCTAGGAATTATATGCCTAGAGATGAACTTTACATGCCTCCCAATCATGTTTTTTCATAGAAAAATAATTAGTAACTTGTTCTCATTTTATATAAAAACACTAATACCATGCCTAACACTAGTGGTTATGTTGCTTTTATTAGAAACTAACATGCCATCCTATCATTTTTAAATAATTAGGCACCTATTAATAATGCTCATAACCAAACACATCTCATTGCCCCCATGTTTCTAAAAACTAATGTAATTATGGATAGCGCAAAATGTAAGTGGGAAATCAAAAAAATACCAATGTAATCCCTGAAGTATAAAACTTACATCTAATAGTTTAGTTGTTGGCTAATGATATGGTTAATTTGAGTAATCAACTAACTCAACATAGCCAAAAATGTAAATAAGCCGCCACCTAATAATAATTTCAACTTCCATATAACCAATAGACAATGGAATAAATCATATAATGGAGGTGTACCTAGCCCACTAGATGGTAACAACCAAAATAAAAAGTGCTTTCAACATAGTGAACTTGATTGATTTAGCATTACCCACCTAGTGTAGCATACACAATATATCCAACCATGCTAAAGTTAATTATGAATAGTTTATATGTGACTTAAAACATACTTAAAAAGGAAATGGACAACTTAAATCTAGTCCCTACAGTTATAACAATTTTAACCAAGGTGGAGTAAACCCTAATATGGATTTGGTCTTGGAAACTTATGAGTTTCCATTTGATACTAATAATCATCCTGAGAACAACTTAGACAAGGTCCATGCATTCAAGTAATTTTAAAGGGGATACAACTAACAGCTGAGTAGTAAATTTCAAACCCCACTAACTACTTATACTCCTTTAAAAAACACTCAAGTTCTACCTAATGAGAACTCAAGTAATAATTAATTTCCCCCTAAAGGACCCCCAATTTTTTATCAACCCAAGAAAAATGTTACTCCCCCATCAACTGATAGACAAATGGAATAAATAAAACAAGGATATAATATTGTAAATGACTTGAATAAAATTATGACCAAAATCATGATGTTTAAATTACTTCAAATTTCTAATCAGAAGTATATGTTACTAAAATAATTATTTACTCCTAAACAGAGTGAAAATACTATAAAAGTTGATGATCACATTAAAATATATAAAGATAAGAATGAAACTCCTCTTTTTATTTTAAAGGAGAAATGAACAGCCCATATAGTGTTTAAATGGATTTATGTTATCTAAGAAGATTCTAATAGGGGCTTCATGATGTTTTGAATAAAATGAATAGAATGCTAAAGAAAGAGAAATTTATATCTAAGTCATATAGATATGAGAGAAGGGCCAAAAATAAGAGTATAGAGTCAATCGAGTCAACTTAGTATTTTTGAATAGAAGGTAGAAGAGTACTGAGTTAACCAGGTTGACTTAGTACTATAGACCTGAAAAAATATAGTTTGTAAGAGACTATATCAAACATAATTATAGTGTACTAGAAATAAGGAAATATTTTACAATGTAATTTAAATAAGAAATGAAAGCAAACAAACAAATAGTTGGATCGATGAGAATTATCTAAATGGGTCACACAACATTAAACCTTACAACAACAATGGCTAATGGAAATTTTTTCAATACAATACACAATGAGTAGAGAGCTAGTCAACTAAAAAATAAATGCTAACTAATTGGTCATCCTAAGTGTAGTTAGGTTATTATAAAGTGTTATTTTAAGTGTGATAGGGAAGTTGGCTAAAAATAGGGAACTAGAAAGCAATTTATGGATGGTTTTAGTATGCTTAGGTTGAAAAGGATCTATGTTGGCAATGGTATTGGCTTAGTATTAAGGCCTACCCCATCACTTCACAATCTTGTAGTGATAAGGTTGTCAGGTGATTTTATAATATATACCATTAACCACATGTTTATACTTGGCAAAAAAACCAATTTGGCTTCCACCTTGGTGATGAAATTGAGGTAGGTAGGCCTTGAGAAGATAAATGTTGAATGCATTTTGAAATTTGTGTGATTTGGTAGTGTATGAAAAAAGAGAAAAATAGTGCAACTAAATGATATTTTTAAAAACCACCTAATTAGACTATGTGAGTTATTCTAAGCAGGCAAACAACTGAATATGAAAGTATGAATTAATTACTAATATATAGTTGATAATTTCAAAATTAAGAATGACATAAAGTTGGTTTAGATGACACTGTATGCAAACATTACAAAACATAGTTGGCATGGTCACTACTATTATTTAAAAGCAAGATTCCTTAAGAACTAAGTCGACCAGGTTGACTTAGTCTTTTAGATATAAGATAGGCTACATAACTAAGTTAACTAGGTTGACTTAGTTTATTGTAGGATTTATAGTTTTGAAGACTACAAACTTTAACAAAATATAACTATAATGAAGGAATGAATTGAAAGAGAGAGAAATAAAGAAACCTTGGTGGGTTGGAGGATCCTAAGGATTGCAAATTTTCTATTGAAGTGCCTTGAATTTTTCTTACAAGTTCTATCAACTATGTTGACTCGATCAACCTAGTTTTATGAAACCTTATTTACTGAAGCATGTTAAGATAACTAAGTCAACCTAGTTGACTTAGTTTATTATTTGGATGTTGACTGTAAGACTAAATTAGCCTATTCTACATAGTTTATTATCTATAATTAAATAACAATACTATGTCAACCTATTCGATCCAATAACTTATATCTAATGGAGACCTTCATAAAAATAACATAATCATTTTGATGTGACTATGTGTTAAACCTATGCACATAAGTTAGAAGTATACCAGCCTAGTTGACCTTGTATTTGAAATATAGAAAAATAATAAAATGATATAAATGAAAAGAATTAATTAAAACTTACAAGGGTTAGATTCACATTGGGTTCATCAAAATGTATGTAATGGGAAATGCAATATATCTACAAATTAATCCTAGCTCAAAGAAGATATATCCTACTTACACTTCCAATTGGGGATACATTAGTTAATCATGGTTATGACCAATATGGATCTACTATACCTAATTAAGGGATCTCTTACCAAAATAATATCACTAGGGAGGGTTCCAAAGCCTCATATCAAAAAAACTATGCAATAACCCTAACTAGGTCATATGTTTTCATATTCACTATACTAATAACAAGTGAAGCAAAATATTATATGGTACTCACCAAGATATTTTGTCACAAAGTGGGGATTAGTAAACATAAAATTAAACATGCATAAGAGAATCCTATTTAAGTTATGTATAAGCAAAACCCTAATGCATGAAAAGAGAGATATTATTCAAATTCCATTACTTATGCTACTTCTTAGAGTTACTTACCTGAAAGATGAACCCATTGAGACTCAATCTCTCCCTTAACCAAAGGTGATTCAAAAGAGGTTTTTGTGGTTTTTAAGGATCACTAAGAAAGGCCAAAGCATCCAAGAATTATCCACAAGACTAAATTCTTATCCAAGTAAAAACCCTAAGCTAAAACTCCTCAAGTAGAATGGTGGAAGAACATATTATAAAAAGGCACAAATTGATAATAAATATTTCCTACTCTCTAAGAATGGTAAAATGGATGTGTTTATATAGGTGTATCTAACCCTAAACCCTTATAAAAGTTTCATCTGACAAGGTTGACCTAGTATTTTAATTGACAAAAACTAACTAGGTCATGGAGTAGGTGAGCTAGGGGCTGACTTAAACCCTAATAAGTTTTGTCAATAAGAATACAAGGCTAATGTGGCTGAGATATTCATGTAAACTATAAAAAAATGGGTTTAGGTTAGGGGAAGAGTTAAATAAGGTGGTATATGACTAAAGGAGTGTGAAAAATAAGAGGCAAAGCTTAGGGGGATGTTTTTAGGAGTTGTTGGATTGATAACAAGTGGAAATAAGGCACAAAAATCTTATGAAGCACTAATGTTCTAGCCACCACTTTATTTTTTGTGTCCCTTAGGGTGTTCACTTAGAGAGATTGAGAATTGATAGGTTCCTAAAAGATAGAAAACATTAGTAATTGATAAATTTTGAAAATGTTATGTGTATACAAGGTCTACTATGAGCATAGAGATGGTAGTATAAGCAATATAATATCTATATATTTATGGTCAATAATTAAGAGGGATAAATGAAACCACTGATGTTCTCTTATGTCTAGTAGTGATGGGTGAGGAATCAAAGTGAAGAAAAGAGAAAAAAGAATCTAAATGAGACTTGTTAATTTTAGGTAATGTGTTTGTTATATTATGTAATATATCCTATATGTGTGTAATTATTTACTTCTTAATTAAATTCCACATGAGATAAAATTAATGTTCTATATAAATAATGAAATATGACATATATTTGAACTGATATAAAACATCATGTATATATGTGTTTATGTATTCTTTGAATTCATTCCAAATGAAAGTAAACAAACATGAAAAGGAAGCTAGAAAAATTTTCATCACAAAGTGATAAACATCTTCTATCATTATTATATCAAATAAAAATAAAAAATAAAAGGATTTGAAATATGAGTATGAGTTATATAAAGCTAGAAACATAAACCCTATAGGTAGTCTAGGGTTAGGGTTTTTTCACTATTCAAAGTAAGTCAGGTTCAACAATTTATTTATTATTTAAGAGAATTATGGAGTTTAAAACCTTAGGTGTTAAATTACTATAATATGAAAATCAAGGAAGAAATATGCAATAAATATAGCCACTGATTTGTACAATAATTTACCTAAACTGATTATTCTAAAAATAATAATTAATTATAAAAATATGTACTTAGATAGAAACTGACTAAGATGGATTAATGAAAGGTTAGAACTAAGACATAATATTTTTAGATTGTCACAAACTAAAAATAAGTCTTCGAAATCTTCTTGGATAACAACGTGCTCATTTGGATAGTAGTGCACTATGCTAGTATACTTAGGGGGATGACATTGTAATTTTTGAGAGAACACTAATAACTTGTAAATATGTCTTTTCTTAAGTTCAATACACCTATGCCTATGTGGATGAATTGTTATTCACTGCCTATTACCTATTTTGATTGATTTTGGATGCAAAACCCTATACCTCCATTTTGTTGGGATATTTGAGGATCACAAGTAGAAAAAGTGTGATGTTAGATATTAGTATAGACATGACCTCAACACTCAACTATGTTGAGAGTTTCCAACATACTAATACCTTGAGAAGGGATCAATCTTGATGTAGTTCTCCCAATCTAATTGTTGGTGCAAGTGTAAGTGAATGCTAGTATGAGTACTGACTTGAGTTCTTTGAATGTGATTTGAGATTGGAAATATAATTAATATAATCTTGGGATTTATATACATGGTTGTATGATATATTAGGGAAAAATAGGACCAATGACCTTGATTTTCAAAACTTGTTTCTGAGCTTATTTATGTGTAT
>JARHVA010000301.1:4797500-4902500 GCA_037957365.1 Torreya grandis | reverse complement strand
TAGAATTCCACTATTCCTATTGCCAAAAGACACTACCATGACAGAAAAGACACTAGTGTGGTGTGCTATTGTCTAAAGGACCACACTATTATCTCGAGAAGTTTTTGACTCTTGATTACTATTTATAAAAACTTACATAGTTATTATACCAATTTCTAGCCTATCATTTATCCATCTCAGTTAATTTTTAGATAAATACATCCTTTCTAGTTCATTGTTATTTATATAATAAATTTTATAAATCAATTATTATATAAAAAAATGGTTGTTAATATTGACATATTTATTCCTTGATTTATTATTCCAACACTTTAACCACATAGGGTTTTACATTCCATAAGCTCCTAAAAAATTTAAATCACTAATCATTAAAAACCCATTTATATAAACTTAGATCACCTCATTATAAGTTACAACTATACTATATCACCAAAAGGAGATAATTATTTACATAGGTTTAATAAAATTTCATACATATATGAATGTAACTATTTTTACTTGTATATATAAATATATATACGTTAAATTTTGAATATAACTAAAATAATTTCCAATACTCAACTAAGTCACTACAAACCTGATCATGTTTTTAAATAGGTCCATAATTGTAATGTGTATGTATATATATATATATATATATATATATATATATATATATATATATATATATATATATATATATATATATATATATATATATATATATATATATATATATTTGTATATATATATATATATATATATTTGTATATATGTGTATGTGTACATGTTTATTTTTACACACACACACACACACACACATGTATATACTATTGCTTTCATTTCAAGAAGTAACTTATAACTCTAATACATGTTTCCTTAGTCTTAAATGTCTCAATAAAATACCAAATGGTAAAAACAAAATATAGCTACATGTCTCTACTTCTTATAAACATATATAAAAAATTATTCCATTCCTTAATTTCGTTTAGTATGTGACATATAAAACAAAGTTACTAACTCTCCAAAACTTCATGGTAACCCATGAGAAAACTAGGGTTTTACCCAAAGCCTTTGGTTTTCTTTACATAGTTTAATATTCATGAGTATGGGCCTATGGATGGAACCAAGTTCTATCCCCAAGACCACATTCATGAAAAAATTATTATTTTTTCCTAAAAATTATGATTCCACACATTTAAGTTAAAAAAATATAAAAACCCATATGAGAATCATATTTTTATTACCATCTATATCTATAATTAAAAAAAAGGAACCAACCTGGTTATAGGAAAGTTGCAGTCTTGATCTATGGAAGAATATTTTTTCTCCTTTGGTTGAAATATATCTACTTCTTCCTCTTTGTTATGTTATTATTCTCTCACCCATCTTATCTCTTATTCTTTTACCATAACCCATGCATAGTTTGCATGTCTAGGAAGCCCTCCTATCCTGAGATTTTGCCATCATAGAACTCCAATTCATCGATGTTTGAACTCATCCACTCTTTTAATTAAATTTAAATCATTCACCATATATTCAAGCATGGTATTTTTATAAGACCTAAATCTATCTAGGAGTGAAGTTATCTCCCTCATTTATATCAATAAACAAAATAAAAATAACCTTAGTTCTTTACCTTTTCACTTCATGGCATTTTTCCCATGATAATAACCATAATATTAAATTCATGAAATTCCTTTTATTTTATTTATTTTATTTTGGAGTACATTTATCCTATTTTATCTCCTAACTATGCCACCAAGAAGTCATAATTTGACTAATTCAAACATGATCAATTAAGCAAATAAATAAGACCAATACCATGCATACCTTCACCAACTATAATGTATTCAAAATTATCAAAGCACAATTTAATTCCTATAGATATTTAAATAATCACAACCAATAAAATCATAGACTTCACATACTATGCAAATCATAAGTGGTGAACTTAGATAATCCAAACATGACTCATCTACTGCTAGAATAAATAATGTAAGTAAAATTTATTTTACTCAAGAAACTAAAATTTTGTATGTGGGGGTTCAGTTTATTCTCTCAACCCCCAAAGCTAGTATATTCACTCCCTCTTAGATGATACTCTTCATATGTACTTCTTGTGAGGTTGTGAGAGTATTGAAACCACCTTAATAAAAAAATAGGTAGTTAGTCTAAAATCATAATAATAATAATCAATGTTTAAGCATCACTAAAGTAATGTCAATCATCTACAAATGAGATCATAGTCAACATGATCATAAATTATAGTATAAACATATTAAAATTATATACAACATAATGATTTATCATGAAATAAAAATATGGATGTCAACCATGAAACATACATACTCATATCAAACATAAAAATTAGACTACAATCATTAGTTTCATAATCCACTACTAATGATTAAGTAGTTTTATAAAGT
This sequence comes from Torreya grandis, assembly GCA_037957365.1. Lineage (NCBI taxonomy): Eukaryota > Viridiplantae > Streptophyta > Pinopsida > Cupressales > Taxaceae > Torreya > Torreya grandis. The sequence continues at coordinate 4,900,092 of JARHVA010000301.1, read as the reverse complement.
AGAACTAGATGTGACACAAGATAGGATATCCATGAAAGTCATGGCATAGGAATTTACATGTGCATTGGGATCTCCTTCCCACTTAAACTTGGAAAGGTTTGGTAGGGAACGTGGAAGATGAACTCCTCATATGTGCAAGTTGATGGTTATTTAATGTTTTTGGCCTAGGTCTCAATGTTATTAAAGTTGTTTGTTGATGTGGTCAAGCTATATTAAAAAGGAGGGATCACATAGGGTTATTTTAATAACATCTAAGATGAATGGAATAGGATTGATTGGGTGAAGTGGAATATATCAGGAAATATTTATCTGACTAAGTGAACTTAGAGAATATATCAAAATAAAGAGGAATACTATTAGACATAGAAGGGTTGGTGATTTTTTAAGGAGGTTTATATGTTAATTTCACATATCCATAAGGAGTTTAAGGTAGAACTTAGATAGTTTTCATAGGAAAAGTGTATGTGGGGATGCACATAATTCATGGAGGTAAATGGGTGTGGTTTATTAGTCACCATATTAGTTTGTGAGGGTGGATTATAGGTGAATACACGTCCCATCAGGGTGTGGGTAGGAATAAGGTAGGTTGGAATAATTTTGTAAGTGCTTGGGTTAGGGACTCCTTAAGTAATTATTTCCTTGAAGGGATGGTTAGAGACATATATTTGTGGAGGCATATGCTCTTATCATAGTGGGAGGGTGTGATCCTATTGTTTCAATGGCTGACGAGACATTATTTGGATAGGGAAGGATGAGGAATGAACCTGGGTAGAGGATTTGGGTTTCATTATTGACTCAAATATTTTTGGTTTTTATCTAAATCATGAATTTACTCACCAAGGTATTGATGAACTCATTTGAGCTAGTGGTGGCATTAGGTCCAGGATTTTATTACATAGGATGAATATAAGTGGGAGATTGGTTAGTGTGAAGGGATTAATTTGGAGTCAGAGCCTTAGGGGTAGTGGTTAAGGTTTTCACCAATGGGTTAGATGGATTTTTATTCCCACTAAAGGTATGTGTAGACATTTTCATATGATTAATCTCATCCTCCAAATAGAGGATCGTTCCTAGATATTGATCATATTTAGTAGCTCTTACCACATCTAGGTTTAATATGTTAATCAATGGTCTAGTAGCCATACAATGAGTTGTTACACTTTCCATATGAGGGTAATGACATTGGATTTTGGATGTTTACTTGTAGTTTTGGATACATCTCACACCTCATGAATGGGGATTCCACTCCTAGTTTAAGTAATATGGTAAGAATAATCATAGGATTTATAATATATGTTGATGTTAAAATTAAGGTTATTATAACTTACCAATGAATCTTAAATAGAGTTAAGTTGGATCTTTCTATAGTCATCCAAGCTAAGAGATCCACCTACATCCTATTTAGACATATTCTAAGGGGTATATGGATACCCATAGGATAAATGGAAGGAGATGGTAAGATTGAGAAATAAGAAATAAGGAGAAGAAAATGGAAATGCAAAATAATAAAGTCTTTCATGTTAGGTTCACTAATTTTATTTCATGTGAATAAAACATGATAAAATGTGAACTCAACTTCCCAAAGTCATGTTGAGACAACAAACATAATAGATGGGTGATGGGTAAAAATATAGATTGGGATTATTATTTAGTGAAATGGGATTTAGAATGGGTGGTGTCAAGGGAATATTATTATGGAATTAAAATACTTATACAATGTCACATTTCTCATTAAGAGTGTCTAGATGATTAAAAATAGAGCTTAAAGGTCCTTCAATGTTTGATATAATAAGGAGGTAAATTTCATGGTAAATATTAGGACTGGTGAAATGGGAATGTTTAAGATGAATGACTTGAGGGATGAGGTCAATTACATAGGGTTGAAGACACCCATTCAATGTCATCCAAAAATGTGAATGATATATGATGAGGCTAGACCTAAGGGGAATAAGGGGATTGAAGGTGAGGATCTAAACTTGAATCATGTTTTTTTGACAACCTTAGTTCTAAGGAAGGATGATAATGGGTGGATAGATAATTTTTGCTTGTTCTTTTATGGAACTAAGAGAATTTATGATGAGGTGGGGAATAGGTGTTTTTATCAGTATAGATTGTATCCTTAAGGAAAAGGATTTTCAAACCTAAATCATCTAGTTGATACACTACAATCACCTCTAAGTGTGGGTATCCTAATTGGTGAGGTGAATCTCTAGTTTTGGTGTTAGCTTCCTTGATGCATCATATAAGCTCAACTACAACCTACTTATTTAAAAATGAAAAGGGATAGAAGAAATACATGTAATCAAACCATATACTATAGGAGGTGATGTAATGATATGATATGTATCCTATAATTTATCTTTCAATGACACTTATGAGAAAGACAAAGATTGGTTACTAACACACACTCTCTAAAGGACTCCTACACATCAGTGTTTCACATGGAGGCCATGCCAATTACTTGTAACATGAAGGTGATGAGTGCAATGTATAATAAAAGACACTAAAAATTAGTTTTGAATGTGATCATAGGCATAAGCACCTTTACATACCATCTAATCTACATAAGATAATCCACTAATATCTAGGTGAGAGATAAGCACCTGTAAAGGGAGAAAAGATCAACCACTTATACAAAGTAGATAAGAATGAACACACTAGAATACTAGTATGGAGAATTTTGAATCAATTATTATATTTTCTCAAGGATATAAGATACAAATGGGTATAAATTTCTCATACCCAATAGAAGGATGATTATAATGGATTTTTAAGCCCAAATTATAGAACATTGGAGAGAGAAACAGGAATAACATGGCATATATATGGAGTGAAGAGGATATAATGACCATAAATCATTCAATAAATAGTTAAAAACATGAATTAGGGGTATAAAATAGTCTCATAACTCTCCCCATACATTTTCTTGGTTGCATAGTGGTTGAATGAGGAGTTACAAAGAGATTCCTTGACATCTTGACCTCCATGTTACCTCCATGCATCATCATGATATATTACCTATTTAATATGTAGAATCCCTCATTATCTTGTCAAATTTAATTCTATTATTTACCTCTTCAAGTATTATCTCATGCTAGACTAGAGTAAAACTCAGATCATACCCCTTTCACACTCATTTCTACCACTAGTTAAGGAGACTTGTACCCTATAAAATAGAACAGAGACTTGAAAAATACTTGTTCTTCACTTAGAGGTCAATCTGAGACTATTTTTAAATGATCTTAAATGGTGTTTTATAAGTTTGTATACCCTTGGTGGACCATATAAGGTTTGTAACTTTGCTTTCTTATGCAAATAGTAAGATGTTCTTCATCTAAGCTTGTTACTTGGTTTGAATTTTTTTATTAGCACCATGGGTGTCTCTTGATAGTATTTTAGGAGATATTTATACATATACCCAAGTATGAGAGATATATTTAGATGATTGAGGGGCTCAAACCACTCAAACACCATCAAAACTTCTAAAAATAGGAATTTTAGGCCCCCTTTTTATGTTTTCCCTCTCATACATGCCACCAAATACCATTCCCAAATGATGAGAAGACTTATGGAGATCATCAAAGTCATTCCAAGGCCAAAAATTTGAATTTAAGGCATTAATAATCATGATTCCTCCATAGGGTCACTATGAGAGGTTTATGAAGGGTTTTAGGTAGTTAACATTATTAGGGATTATTCATAAAAATAGGTCCATTACCCTTCCAATAACACCACAAAGATTGATCAAGAGGAACATAATAATTACACTAATAACCACCTAAACACATGAAATTACTCTTGCAAGTATCAAGCATAAAACTATGCTCTTTCAAGATCTTATATAATGCAAAATAGGGTTTTTGAGGTGGTTGGGATCTTAGTGATGATTCATAGAGTTGGAAGATTTGGGGAGTGAACCAATTCCAAGAGTATAAATTAAAAAACCTCCCACACACCTTATACAAAATCCTTGGGACCCAGTGAAAAATCTTCATGATGTTATGAGTACTAAATAGACATCTCTCAAGCTCTTCATAGTGCATAACAAAGGTTTTAGACTACCCCTCCTCCTTAAGGATTGTTCAACAAAGCACTACCATATGTTGGAAATAATAGACCTTAAAAAAATCTTAAAATATCCATTTTACACCATGCATATCTTTAATGGATTTGTGAGATTCCTAAGACTACCTTTTAAGCCTATAAGACTATATGTGAGACTAAAAGAGAGGATTTTTAGACGAAAACCCTTCAAAATGTATTTTATGGTTATAAAAGAATTTAATTAGGTATAAAATAGTCTATATCATTCTAATAAATTGTATTTAATAGTTATTTTCCTTTCAAAATATTTGGAAACTTGATTTTCATAATTTAAGGGTTTGTAGGCAATTAGGCCAGATTGACCCTAATGGCCTTGTTTGGAGTTTGTCTTCAACTTATTAAGGATCCAATCCTTGTGAAAATTATTGATAATACTCCTAATTCCTTTAATTCTCATCTAAAACTATTTTACAATTCAAGATTGTAAATTGTCTTCACTCTTCTATAATTAAACTTGAATCTCTCTATTAGGTTTGTAGGTACCCCTCTATTAGGCTTATAGGTGCCTAGTATAGGTTCCTTGAGTATAAAACACTCCCAATGCATTATGTGATTGTTTTATATTTTATTAAATAAAATTATAACCTTATATCATACCCCAAAAGGTTTATCATGCTTCAAAAACCTCAAACTCAACTTATAATACACATTCCCCTCAACTTGCTAAAATTGACCTATATGTGCTTCATTTAGGCCTGACATTTATTAATGCACAAGGATGATCCTCTTACTAAATATTCAAATATATTATACCATAAACCCATTTTAACATCCATTTATTATTGTTTATATATCTCTTTTGGTCTTTATACCTCATCATTCCATACAAGGCTCATCTCATTTACTTGAAAATGAAGACATATAGGTTTGCAGACTGAGAGGTCTACATTTTCATTAATTCAATCCCTTCATGATGCATTATTTGATCATATTAGAACTAATAAATATTTACACAATATCATAGAAATAATCACATCCTTAAAACCCTTATACTTCTCTAACATTGCAAGTTTTATCAAAATTTCACACACAGGATTGTGTATTACTATTTAGCTCATTTAGGCCTAATTAGACCTTCTACCCTTTGGATTGTCTTCATTATCTTCATGAAACTATATGAGGTTATTTTTATAATTTAGATTGGATTAAATATGTATCTTCATCTCTTACAACCTGAGGTTTCCTACAAAAATTATTCATCTCTACCATAAGCTTAAAAGTGCTCAATTAGGTGTATGCCTTTCTAAGAAATGAGGATGGTCTATTCTTGTGAGGGAGTGAAACACATGAGATTCAATGATAGGTTATAATTAATAAATGAGGAGATTTATATGATATGGTATTTCCTTATGATATTTTACAACTATCAATAATAGAAACACCTCTATTTATTATTGTCACCAAATCTTGCACCCTAGAAGAAGTTATTCAATCTTCTTCCATATTTGGGCAACATAGGAACATTTATAGGTATATAGGTGTACCTATATTGGAAATGAACCTTTAGATTTAAGGTATAGCTCCTTGAATATATCTTTAAGTCCTCTTATCTACTCCAACTGATTACTTACGGTGAAAAGAGTTAGAGATTACATGAATTGAACCTAGTTTAAAGGAGGCAATGCACTGAATGTTTAAAGATCCACTCTCAATATTAAACTCATTAGCACACTAATAGAATATGAATAGAACTAATTCAATGTCTAAAATGGTTTCAAATAAATAATGATTCACATAGAGGTTAATTTGATGGGCTTAGGCTAGAGGGAAATGAGGGTAAGACTTGATTGGAAGCACTTATCATCAACTATCCACTCTATACCTGAGACATCAACCTTAAGACATGCTAGATGACCTATAATAAAATTTTATTATAACTTAGTTTAAAATTATACCTATAGAGGGAAGATGAAAACTAATTTTTCATATCAAATAAATACAAAACACTAAGCACATATTAGTAAACAACTATAAAAGTCTCTATTCATTACTCCAAGAGGTGCAAAATATAATTTCTAGTAGACTCTAGTTGTACTAGCCAAAGGGATCCTTAAAAATAGATCAAAGGATATATTTATATAAGAAAGGGCCTTTAGAGAGACATTTTGGTGCTAAAAAAGGAATTAAAGAGTTCAAATCCATTTGAATTATAATCACAACTACCTCTACATTTATGTTCATTCAAGCTTCTTAATTGATCTAGATTACTTCAAGTGGTTGCATAGTTACATTATTCCATCATTGATGATACCATATGGTTGTAATGAAGGTATCAAGTTGTTTTGAGATAGGTCCTAGAATCAATGTATTTATAACCATCAGATCAATCTATTAAAGCTTTATCTTGGTCCTAACTGCTCTTCACTAGTTTTTCATGGCATGCAAAAGTGGAGAGAAGGGTTATTTTCATGTAATTATTCCTAGAGATGAAACCATTTGGGTCTATATGTATACCTTCATGGCATCCTTTGAAATGATAGATCTTATTCAAATTGGATCATGCTTGAACTCATCCCCATGTTCATAGGTCCACTATAGATGGAAAACTAATCTTAGACTATTGGTTTTCCTATAGTCATTATGTCGATGCAGACTTATAGACTATATAACCCCCTTTCTTGATTATATTAGTTCTAAAATTGACCCATTCTATCTTTTCAAGAATTGAGAGTTCACCATATGCATTAATATTTATTTTTTAAAAAGGTGAACATAGTCATATAATGAACCCTACATGACATAAACCTTCAAGCCAAAAGTCCATATTAAGCCTTAATGGCAATCCATTTATGTCCTTTAACTTGATTACATCAATGTGTCCCTTTAATGTCACTCAACCAAGATACAATGGTGACAAAATGAACCCTATAAGACCTTATTTACATTAGTCAAAAATTTATCCTTTGGTTCAAATTTGTTCATCCAAAACTAACTAAAACCAATCAAAATGTTCCTAGTTGTCTTTACTCCTAGAGCCTCATAGATCCTTGCTATTAGATCTTGACTATTTAACCTTGCTTACTCTATTGATTTTGATTTTCATGATTAAATTCAATCCATCTATTATCTATTAGCTTGAATGTTTTCATGCCACTTGTCAATCATGTATTGATCTTGGGATTCTATTGTCAGTCTACTATTTTATACACTTACACCACATGGTTGCTTCTCGATCTCCTTGACCTTCTGACTCATCTTACACTATTGATCTCCATTAATTATATTGATATCACCTAAATTGGGGTATTCTCAAGCATAGTTGAAGTGTTAAATCTAAGGTAGACCACTCTTGAGAGATAGATAACCTAGCTTCCCTTACATAAACAAGCACAAATGGGGAATTTCCTATTGACCTCTTGGGAGTTATCCTATCATCCCATAAGGTTCTATTTAATTTTGTGTGACAATATATTTGGTTGTGATCCAAGGTCCTCTTGATTATTTTGATCAGATTCTTTTTAGTAGATTTAGTCAACCCATTACCTTGAGGGTAATAGTTAGATGAAGTGCTCAAGAATATGTCATTACTATTTGGCCAATTAACTATCTTAACACTTATAAAAGCAAGAGAATTATTTTAAATAATAGTATACGGACTACCAAACTTTGTGATAATGCTCTCATATAACTTCAAGATAGAATTCTCATTGTCTTCCTTCAATGTTTCTACCTAAACCCACCTTGTAAAGTAATTAGTTGCTATGAGTATCCATTTATGATCAACACTTGATGGGGGGTTTATCATACCAATAAAATCAAGACCATATTGCATGAAAGGTTGGTCTACTTGGATAGGATTCAAAGGAAGAGATACAATATTCTATTTTCCTATAAATAAAACACATTATCCACACCTTCTCACCCAAGCATGGCAATATTTAAAGAGGCTAGACCAATAATTACCTGCCCTCATGATCTTGGCAACTATGGTTTTTGGAGAAAAATTACTTCATGATGTCCTATCATGGAAATTCTCAAGAAACACTCCAAAACTATCATTATCAATGAATTTCAAAGTAAACCATTAATGTATCTTCTAAAGAGCACACCATTCACAAGACAAAAGGGAATAGATTTCAATCTAAAATATATCCTTTGCGATCTACTCATACCATTAAGATACTCACCATTTTGAGGAAATCTAATCACATCTTATGTCCAACTTTGTGGAGGTAATGAAACAACTGATTAGGAACAATCATGATTGACTAGAACCTCTTTCTTTGAATCATGAAGATCTAAAGCTAGATGTTCACAAAGGTCTTTACCCCTTATCAATTTGATCACCTTGATATCAACATCATATTCCATTACTTTAGTGATCCACCCTACCCTCTTTTCACTAAGATTTTTTCTCAAGAGAATCTCTTTGATACTAGGATGAGAAACCATAACATGAATCCTATTATTTAAAACCATATGTCTAAATTATTTATTCCCCTTAAAATAGTAAGGAATTTTTTCTTCACAAATGTGTACTTGACTTCATAATATTCTAAACCTTGACTAAAGAATGCGATTGGTTGCTCCACACCCTCATAATTCTTTTGTATTAGCATGGATGAGATAATATCAAAGTTAGAAAATGAATATAAGATGAAGTATTTTGTAAAATTAGTATTCATAAGAGTAGGAGATTTTGCAATTGCTTTCTTTATGGCTTCAAAATTTCTCTTACCCTATTTGGTCCAAGAAAATACTTAGTTCTTCCTAAGCATAGTTGTGATAGTTTTCACCAAAGATACAAAACCATATATGAACTTCCTTAAAAAATCTAACTTGCCTAAGAAACTTTGAAGACATTTCTTATGAAAGGGAAATGACAAGCATAGAATATCCTCTATTATTTTTAGGATCAATAGTCAAAACATCCTTGGAAATGATATGTCCTAAGATCTTACCTTCATGAATAGTAAAGATGCAATTATTTGGATTAAGAGATACTCCATATTGCCTACATCTTTCAAACACTTGTCTAAAGTGTTAAATGTGTTCATTATCATCTTTATAAAACACTATTATATCATCTAGGTAAACTAATAACGTGTCATTGATCAAACCTTTGAAGGTAATGTTCGTTCCTCTTTGAAATGTGGCACTGACATTGGATAGACCAAAGGGTATCTTCATATAAGAAAAATTCCCCCATTTAGTAGTGAATGTTGTCTTAAACTAATCATCCTCATTGACTAAAATCTGATTATAGCCTGAATATCCATCTAGAAGAGAAAAATGTTGAGAAGTTGAAACCATTTGACAAATCTTCTCTATTGAGGGTATATGATAGTGATATTTGAGTGATACTCTATTAATATCTCTAAATTCTACACAAATTCTTATCTCACCATTATTACTTCTAACAATTAAAATATTAGCTACCCATTTTGAATTCTTAATGGGAAATATTATCTTAGATTAAAGGAGTTTGGTAAGTTCTAACCTCATGAGTTGCTCAACCTTAGGGTTCATGGGTATTTGTTTCTATCTAACAAGTTTAACTCTAGGTTCCAACTAAATGGTATGGTATACTAGGATAGGATAAAATACTTTGATATCATTATATTCCCAAGCATAAAGATATAATGAAAATATCTACAAAACTCAATGAATGTTTGATTCTCTAATGTATATCATACCTTTCCTAGTTTCAGGAGTTTATCCTTAAAGATCAAGACTCTTTCATAATTATCCTCTTTTATACACATACTCCCTTTCTCCTTATTATTTTTATCATTATAATTTAATATACTTTATAAGGTCACCAAACCCTTAGGTATCTTATTAGTTCTTAGTTACACAATTTGATCACCTTTAGAGCCTCTTTTAATTCCTTAAAGAAAAATGAACCTTGTTTTGTAATAAGAATGCAATGTGTTTATCACTATCAAACACTTTATAAGACACTTAATTATCAGGTACAAAATGTTTATAGTGATCTCTATATGAGATAATTTTCCCTCCTCTTTTATGGTAGTTAGAGTATCAAATTAAGCTCTTATGGTAGCTAGTCTATCAACATGACGATTATGTTCCCTTGGGACTGATTGTATATTGAATGTATTGAAGTCTTTAATAAAATCTCTTACCATATGCTTATATTACTTAAGAAAAGGTTTATTGGAAGAATCCACATTCCTCACCTAATGCACAAACAATTCACTATCTCCATATACTTGCAAGTTCTTGATTCCTTTTCTCCCTTCCCATTGAAGGCCATGGATTAAACCTTCATACTCAACCACATTATAAGTACAACTAAAATGAAATTTTTATAAAGCACGATATTATTTTTTAGATGGGGAGAGAAACATAAAACTAGCCCTTGCACCAAATTTACTTCTTGATCCATACAAAAACATCTTCCATAGATCATCATCTTCACCCTCTTCCTTGGCAAGTAGAGGTGTTGGTACTCCATGTATACAATATATTCCTAAATTAATTTCCTCCATAAAATAATAGGGATGATGCTCATAAGTATTAGTTCCATATTAATCAAGAAATAAATATAAAATACCCTCAAGCTTGGAAAAAGTGCCATCATCTATAATAGAGTCTTTTTATTCATAGGCCACATAATTCAAATTGGAACTTATCTCAATGTAAGGCTCAATATGAACCCTTATAAGGGGTTGTGTCCTAATTATCACCTTGGACCCTTACCTTTTTCTAAATTTCAATTAATACTAGTTAGATAAGAGATATCCACCTACCTTTGCTATGAAGTCCCTTGATAGGCATATTACAAAGTGGGCTAGGAGATTAGCCATAACTATGTATTGCAAGATAGGAAAACTAGGACAATCATGCAAGAAAAATTTTAAACCTTTTATCATTCCTAATATCTTGGTAGGTGTACCATATAATTTAAGGACCCATTTTCTATGTGGCTCATATTTTAGGCCTAGCTTGTCAACTACAACTCTGGGCATGATAGAAGTAAAATCTCCATTATCAACTATGCAATTGTGTACCTATTTATCACCTATAATGAAGGTGAGGTAAAATGGTAGAGGTTTTAAAAACCTATTGATGGTTAAGAAATGGTAATAGGACCATTTTAAAGAGAAACATGACTATGAATTTGATTTGAGGGCGAGAAACTAATAGGGATAACAGATAACTACATTTGAAAGAGTTTTTTTAACCAGCCATATGAGGAACATCCCAAAGAGAAATAGATGTTTTAGTACTATTAAAAGAATATAAAATGTTGAAAGAATCCATATATACTTTATCTTAGGCTCTTTTAATTAGCTAATTATTTGGAACATGAGGAATAAGAGTAGACCTTACCATATTTTGACTTAATGGAGATGTATAATTTTTTAGAATTATCACACTTATAGCTATGTTTTGTTGCCTTGTAGAAGGATTGGATGAGCCTGTGGGCATGATAATACCACCTCCTAGAACCTTCCTCTTGGACCTTGTATTTTCTATGATAGAGGATCCTTTATTTAGTACAAAATTGTCTTTAATTAAAAAATTAGTGAAGATCTCTCCTTGAGGTTGCCAATCCTCATTAACTTGCATCATCACCTAATCATCATTTGATAGGAGGGGATTAACTCCTCCTTGAGCCACCATAGCTTTCTCTCCATTCTCATTAGCATGCATAAATTTATATTATTTCCAATATTCTCCCTCTACCAAATTGTTATGAACTGGTACCATCTCCCATGTATTGTGGTAAAGTTAGGGCTGTATGCATTGGTAGGCCTATTGGGGCTAGGATGTCATTAGCGTATTCCTCTTCCATATTTTTGGTTAAATTATTGATATTAAGGGTATGTATTTTGATTATAATATATTTTCATATTGAATTGATTAAGATGAGATTTTAGCATTTGAATTTATACATATGGATCTATGGCATTTTATGCCTTATTAGGAGTGACCTTAGACTTGGTATTGGCATTAGGAATTTGAGCTACTTTCAGAGTGCTAGTATAAGTATGAGACAAAGGAGGCATAGACACCTTTGGAGGAAACATTCCATCTTGGATGAGACTATTCTTAGATTTGATATCAAGGTCATATGCTTTGAGAAGAGTAGAACCTCCCATAGATTGAAGCATGACAATAATTTAAATACCAATGGATTTCAAGTAAGTAGGGAACATGAAGCTAGTAGGTGGTCTCATGGGAGGAGACAATCTATGATAAATCTTCTAAAACCTTTTGCTGAAGTCATGTATTGTTTATTTATATCCCTTTTTTATCATGTTGAGCTGATGTATCAGAGAGGCATGGTCACTTTCATTTCCAAATCTGGAAGTCAACAACACTCCAAACTCATCCCATGTTGTGATGCATCCACCTTCTATAGTCCTATACCAATAAATATCCTTCCCTTCAAGGGAAATGGAAAAGAGTATAATGGTAATATTCTCTAAAACAATAATGTGGAAACTAAAAAATTTAGAAACATCTCTAATGTGCTCATTAGGTGTGACATGACTCTCACCATTAAATGTGGGCACACCATTCATGATGTTAGGAGGAATGAAATCATATACATGAAGTTGAATTGGATTTTGAGTATTGAAGGAAAGGAAAGAATGAGGTTTATCCATGTCTTCTTCTTCAATATCTTCAATTTGTTTAGCCTCTTCACTTTCTTTCTCTCTAAAAAAATCTACTTTTTCTTCAAAGGGAAGATTAGGTTGTGGATACTAAACTTTAAGAGGAATTTTAGGCTGAATGGGTGGGTTAATGGGATTGAATGTTCTATTAGAGGATGACCTAGTGAGAACCATGAATTATGAATGCAAGATTATAAAAAAAATAATGGCCTTGAACTAGATTTACCTTGAAAGATTCACCAAATTTTGAGTCTCATACCAATTTGTAGCTGATATTGTTGAGACCAACATTCACCTTGACAAGTTGTCTTGAAGATAATGAGTCCCACCAGGTGTGCTAAAACTCTTGTCACCAAATATTACACCCTAGAAGAAGTTGTTCAAGCTTCTCCTAGATTTAAGAAACATGGGAACATTTTTAGTTATGTGGGTGTACCTATATTGGAAATAAGCATCTAGATCTAAGGGCTAGCTCCCCGAATGTATCTTAAAATGCTCTAATCTATTCCAACTGATTACTTATGGGGAAAAGAGTTAGAGATTACATGAATTGAACCTAATCTAAAGGAGATGATGCATCAATTGTTCAAAGATCCACTCTCAAGATTAAATTCATTAGCAAACTAATAAATTATGAATAGAACTAATGTAGTGTCTATAATGGTTTCCAAGCAATAATACTTCACTTAGAGGTCAATTTGATGGACTTAGGATAGAGATAAATGAGGGTAAGTATTCATTGGAAGCATTTATAGTCAACTATCCACTCTATACCTGAGACATCAACCGTAATACATACTAGATGACTTGTAAGAAAAGTTTATTAGCACTTAGGTTGAACTTGGACTACAAAAGGAAGATGACAACCACTTTTTCACATCATACAAATACAAAACACTAAGCATATATTAGTAAACAATTATAAAATTCTCTATTCATTACTCCAAGAGGTGTAGGATATAATTTATGGTAGAGTCTAGTTGTACCATCTTGAGGGATCCTTAAAAATAGCTCAAATGATATATTTATAGAATAAAGGACCTTTAAAGAGAGATATTTTGTCACTAAAAAGGAATAAATGAGTTTAAATACATATAAACTAAAGTTGAAACTACCTCTACATTTATGCTCATTCATGCTTCTTGATTGATTTGTGTTACTTCAAATTATTACATAGTTACATTATTTTCTCATTGATGCTCCTTGATGGTTGTAATGACAAGATCAATTTGTTATGAGCTGGGTCATATCATCAATACAATTAAAACCATAAGATCAATCTGTTAGATCTTTGTCTTGTTGCTAACTACTCTTCACTAGTTTGTCATAGTTTACAAAAGTGGAGAAAAGGGTCTTTTTCATGCAATTGGTCTTGGAGATGAAACCGTTGGGGTCTACATGTATGCCTTTATGAAATCATTTGAAATACTAGTTCTTATTTAAATTGGATCATGCTTGGAATCATCCTCATGTTCATAGGTACATTATAATAAAACAAGTAATCTCAGACTATTGGTTTTTCTATAGTCATCATGTTGATGAAAACCTATAGAATATATAGCTCCCTTTATTTATTATATTAGGTCAAAAATATACCCATTATATCTTTGTGAGAATCTAGAGTTCACCATATGCACATATCTTTCTTTTAAAAAGGTGAACATAATCATAGAATGAACCCTACATGACACAAACCTTTAATCCAAAGGTCCATATTAAGCTTTAATGGAGGTCCCTTTATGTCCTTTAACCTGAATTACATCAATGTGTCATTTTAATTTTGTTCAACTAAGTTTCAATGGAAATGGGATGACCCCTACAAGACTCTATTTTCCTTAGTCAAAAACTACTCCTTTGGTTCAATTTTATTCATCAAAAACTGACTCAAATAAATCAAAATTCTCCTCGTTATCTTTATTCCCATTGGCCTCATAGATCCTTACTATCAGATCTTAACTCTTTAACCTTGATTACTCCATTGATCTTGATTTTCATGATTAAACATGCTACATAAATCTTCTATCAACTTGAATATGCTCATGTTACTTGTTAATCATGCATTGGTATCAGGATCCTATTGTTAATCTCCTACTTTACATATTTATGCCATGTGGTGGCCTCTCAAAGTATTTGAACTTTTGATTCATCTCACACCATCGATCTCCCTTAGTACAAATGAATTATAACTATTGGATCTACTTGCATTTGAAAACAAATGGATATTTACCATGGCCTAAATTTGACATCTACACAACCAATCCCATCCATATAATTCTATATATATCATCCTAATGGTGAGTATCATAAGGGAGTACTATAAAATTTCCAATATATTTCATGATCAAACTATGTGATTTGGATATCTCTCCAAGCTTGTTTTGTCCATTGGGTCTTGAATAAGGGTTTAGTAGGGTTTTAGGTAGTTTTTAGTATTAAGCTTTACTCATAAAGATCTAACATTATATCTACCAATAAAATCAAAAACCATTATTTGGGAGACCCTAATAACCCCTATAAACTTATTTGGTATCCATTCATAGTCTCAAAAAATATATGAGTAATTGAAACCACACTATCGAATTTGTTTCTACCTTTCTTGCATGCCTGGACTATCTTAGAGTTAAAATTAGATTTCCCATAGGTACCTTTACACAAAAAAAGCTTATACATGTCTAATTTCATATCCCTAACATTTTATAATCATCTATATATCTCATCAAGATCTAAAAATGAGGTTGGACCTCTAATTGGTTCTAAGTCTCTTCAAGGCCTAATAGGCCTAGCATGCATCTAGCTAGCTTTAGCTACTTAGACTAATATTTCATGTTTGGGTTGTTTTATTATTAATTTTAACACATAATTAAATATTAAAATGTCACCACATAATGTTTCCATCAGTCCTTTTCACCTTTTCTTTCCATTCACCAACTAGGCCTAAAGGAAGCATGTCTAGTTGGATTGTGTGCAAGGGTATTTTAGTCATTTTGAGAGGTATGAGCCTGAGATAGTGTTTAATATAATAAAATTTCCTTAAATACACCTCATAATATGTTTATTTATGTTTATAAAACCTTCCATTAAGTTTATTTTTCCATTTTGACCCCATTAGCTTGCTTTGCTAAAACCTAATTTTACTTGACTAGCTGACCTTTAAGACAAAATAGTGAGGTATAGCCCTCTTAACCTAAGAAAAGTGAATATTTTTGGATTTTTATAAGGTAATAATAATAATTTTTATTAAATTTTTTATTTGTATTCCTTTATTTAGGTCCCTAACTAACTCACAATGCCCAAAAAAGGCCTCTAAAAGACTGTTTTCCTTAATCTTTCTCAAATCCACTTAAGAGTGACCTATCCAAGATAAAATAGTGATCCTAGGATCATTAAAAATTATATTCATCCTCAATTCATGATAATTAAGATTAAAATTAACCCAAAAATACTTTTCTACCTTGGATTCCTCATATTTTCCTATTGAGTAACTCGGTTTCCTAGCTCACAGTATGGACTGCTACCTTTAACCAAATAGGGAAAGTAGATGATCAACTCAAAACATTATTGGGATTTTTAAAACATATTTTGACCTATAATGAACTATTTTAAAATTTATATTAAACTTATACTCCTCCTAAGCACATTAACCTCTTGCTTTTACCATGACTGCACATAGTTGTAGGTGTATACAGGGTTGTAAGGGAGCTATGTAGGCTTCTTCCACATTGATAGGAGATTATAAGGTCCATCATGAACCTAATGGATATTTTAATATGTTATTTCATTAGGTTAACTCCAATTACCCCTTTCATATGCACCTTGAGAGCTACAAATTGAGTTTTCTCCAACTGACTGAGACACCCTGTCTTTGAATCTTATAAGTGTATATAGATTTAAATGAGCTTGGTTTTGATGTTTTAATACCTAATTTTAATAAAATTATGTCAAATAACATTATTATATTATTTTAATCTATTTGAGTGTCCTAAAACAACACCTAAACACTCATGTTATCTCACTGTCTATATACCCTACCTATCTGACCCATGTAGGTGTGTGTGAACTTGTAATTGAGCTTGTTCATAGTATGGAGAGAATTTTCATGAATCATGAGAACCAAATTATTATTCTCATACATTTAAATAAACTTTTATTCTCTAAAAACCATATATCCATCAAGTTTGGGTCACTATTTCCTACCATATTGTAGGTGTTTATTTCTCTATGTGTGGACACTTGTATGTGGCCATAGTGCTTGAAAAACATTGTATCAACTTCCTCTTGATGACCTTTATACCATTAAACAACTTGAAACATTCTATCCATGAGATTGTGTTCATTGTTTCTCCTTAGGGTGTCAAAAGGCCACTCATAACTATAATCATGTAGATGTTAGTGTAGTAATTCTATGTTTTTAAGGGCATATTTGAGGTTCCAAACTTCTAGCTTCCACTTAATTCCTAAATCCCATCCTCATCATATATCTTATCCAAAATATATGAAATAAGCTTTACCAACCTATATGTTTTGGAACACTTTGTAATCATGTTTTAATATATCCAAAAAAACCCCTAGAGCCTTGTTTTCTCATTTTTGGGATTTAGTCTCAAAACTCACTCATTTACCCTTTGAACATGGTTTGCATTTACAGTTATATATCACTAAAATAAGTTATTTAATGTTAAATTCACATAATATAATAAAAAATAATGATCTTTTCATGTTTCAAATCCCCATACAAGAGCTACCAAAATTTTGGGATACACCTGTAGATGGTCGTTCTTACCACAAGTACTGAAGTGAATTGAATAGTATACAAGGTACTTGTCTTTATGAAAACCTCATATGCCCTCATCAATAATTAAAATAAACACAATAAATCTTGCAATATTTACACATTTCCCAATCCCTTACCTTCAGTATGACATTATTAGAAGGTCTTTGTAAGTGTGCATTCATTGTATGTAGGTAGTGAGTGTGGAATGGAGCAACAATAAGTTGATGAATGGACTCAAAGAACTCAAAATAAAATTAAAACATTTTAAATACATTATTTTTATCAATGAGGTATTAAAAATAGTTCCATACCACTATTCCAAGGTGAAATTCTCTTGCATACATTTGGAATAAATTTGGTAGGGGTCTCTAGAGTGACTAGTTTAGCATGGTAAATGAGTTTGTGACTACATTTGCACTTTCCTAAATATAAAAATAGAATATATTAAATTATTTATCACTTGAAAAAATTGATACACCTTCATTACCTCTTCATTAATATACCAAACCATCTCCATACATGTGATTGCAAGTGGGGAGGAGTGAAGAGTTAACAATGGAGAAAGACAAGATGGGAATCTACCCAACACATGATATGGTGGAACCAAACATGGGAATATGTTATAATATTTCATTGAGACCTCTTTAACACCATCTTTATCTCACATGAAACCTCTATACAAGACCAAAATTCTACAAACAAAGAAGAACTTTGACTAAGACTGCACATGGTGGCACCTTTCTTTAAACATGGACTAACTTGCTCATCAAAACACCATGAAACATAAAAATAAGTATTTAAATTATATTATATGGTATCCAACATCATCTATATTCAAAATCACCAATTATTTTATACATATTTCACCAAAATTGATAAAAACCTATAGGGTGCATGAAATAGCTAGCATAAAAGTATAGTCAACTTCATGAGGATGTTTCATGAAGAAAATTTAATAAATCATTTAAATATTAATATAAAAAAAAATGTATCTAATTTTAATATCATCTCCCAAAATCATTTTCTCTTAAACCTCTTGAGATATCTGTACCAAGCACAAACCTGAGGGTCACTTCTGTATGTCTAGAAATGCAAAAAAAGAAGTAGAATGGTTTTGGATTAAAAATGGAACTTCTAGATAAAATAAAACATTTATATGAGTGTGAGTAATATTAATAAGAATTCCATGATCTTATCCCACATGTCACACTTCCCCATGGGCTGTACAAGTGCTAAATGCTCCCTTTTTTAGTTGGTTTATTGAATTTCCAGTTAGACAACCTAAAATATTCTGATGTAACTAACATCCCTAAAATATAACCCAACCTATTTTATTTTTTAAATAAAAAATGACACATGTGCACCTTGTTAACCATGCCACTTGCATTTGTGACCCTTAAAAGCCCACTAAAAGACTCAAAATGACAAATTAATCCATTAGACCATGAATAAGGATAAAAATGCATTATTTAATGTCAAATAAACTATAATATATCTTATGAAAAATATTTAAACCCATAAACATTTAAAAATTCAATTTTTTTACCTATAGGGGTCTAAATTTAACCTAAAAGTCAAATTTGGTCAACAAAATGGTGACTAATAGGGGTAGTATGCCTACTATACTAGAGACCAATAACATTATCCTATAATGGACCAATAGATTCAATGGGTTATTTAATAAAACTATAAATTAATTACCTAAAACACACATAAAACAATCACATCACACCAAGAAAACACAAGAGAAAGAAAGACACAAACAAGACTCACACATGCGCATAAGCACTTAGGGAAAACAAGGAAAACAACTACTATGTACAAAGAGAGAGAAGAACCTTAGTAGAAATTTTTGATATATATCGCATTGACTAGGATGTGAATTTCCTCTCCATACAACTTTGAGAGTTGAAAAGCATTGCATTGCTTGCATTGGGTGATAACATAAGGGCCACTCCATAAAGCATTAAACTTTGTGTGTTTTCTAGGCTTAGCCCTTTATTCATCCCACTTTAGAACATTATATACCTCTTTGAATATTCTTGGCATTTATTAATTTTAAAATTATCTCTTTCTTTGATCTTGATGAGCCCTCATAGTTTACATAGCTTGATCTGTTATCTCTTCAAGTTCTATCAATTCACACAACCTAACTTCCATGCTTTCATTTTCCATCAATTCCAGCTGATAAGTGAGATCCAAGTCTGGTAACTCAAGTGAAATAGATAGTCTATCCTCTCTCACATAAACAAGTTTATATGATGAGTTTCTAATTGCTCTCTTGGGGGTGATCTTATCAACCCAAAGAGTTATATTCAACATGGAATGCCAAGTCCTTTGGTTTTCCTCCATTGTCCTCTTTATGATCCTAATTATATTCTTATTGGTGGAATTATCTATTCCATTCCATTATAGATAATAATTAGAGGAATTACTAAGATAAATGCCATGTTTCAAGGCCCACTCACATGTCTTTATTCCAAGGAAAGCTAATTTATTATCTAAAATTATTGTTGAATGAGCCCCAAACCTTGTCGATATACCTTCATAGAAGTCTAAAACTAAACTTTCATTTTATTCCTTGAGAGATACAACCTCAACCCATCTTTAAAGTAATATATAGCAGTTAATACCCACTTGTGGCCAACACTAGAAGGTGGGTTGATTAGGCCTATGAAATCTAGACCCCATTGCATAAAAGGTTGGTCTACCTATATTGGATGAAAAATAAAGGTTGTAAGCTTTTGTTTACCATCAAATAGAGAACAATTTTGACATTTCCTTACCTAATAATGGGTGTCTTTGAATAAACTAGGCCAAAAATATCCAACTCTCATAATCTTAACAGATATGGTTCTTGGAGCAAAGTGACCACCAATTGGTCCATCATAAAACTCAAGTAATATTTTCTCAACTTGATCTAATTCAAAAAATATCAATAACACACCTAATAATTCCTTACTAAATAACACTCCATCAACAAGTACATAAGGAATAAATTGTAATTTGAAGTACCTTCTTTTAGCTCTATCTAGGCCTCTTGGGCACTCACTAGTTTGAATAGAATGGATCATTTATTATGTCCAAATCCTTATTAATGAAGATGTAGCTACCATAGGGTCATCATGGAGGGATAAAATTAAAAAAAAAAAATCTCCTTCAAATCTGAAGCTAGGTGCTCACATAAGCCCTTGCCTTTTACTAGCTTGGTTGTCTTGATTTCTACATCATACTCCATCACTTTTGTTATCCAACCAGCCCTTTTTTCATATAAATCTCTACTCAAAATGAAGTATTTGAAAATAGGATGAGGTACCAATTTATGAATCTTTTTTTTATATAACATATGCCTAAAGTTTTTTAGACTTACAACAATTTGAATTACTTGCTTCTCTACATAGGTGTATCTTACCTCATAACCTTCCAAACCTTGGCTAACAAAGGTAATAGGCTGCTCCAAGTTTTATTCATTTGATTGAGTGAGCATGGAAGAGATTATTTATTCATTTCCAAATGTATACAAGTTGATGTCCTTTTATAAATTAGGACTTGTAAAAGTTGGAGCTTGAGCAATAGCTTGTTTAATCTATTCAAAACTCTTCTTCCTTAATTTTTTCCAAGTAAACACTTCATCTTTCCTTAGCATAGAGGTTAGAGGCTTATGAAATCATTAATAAACATCCTTATGAAATTTATTTTTCCAACGAAAAATTTCAAACTTTTCTCATGTTTGGCAAAGTCAATCCAAGAATGCACTCACCCTTTCAGGATCTATGGATAGGCCTTTCTTTGAGACATTGTGTCCTAAAAGTTTACCTTCATGGATAGTAAACACAAACTTATTTGGGTTTAGAGAGATTCCAAACTCTCTACATCTCTCAAAAATATTCCTAAGGTGATTCAAGTGATCCTTTGCATATTTAGAGAAGACCGTGATATCATCAAGGTACACCAACACTATATCATTTATTAGTCCTTTAAAATCCATATCCATTGCACATTGAAATGTTTCACTAACATCAAACAAACCAAATTTAGTTTTCATATAATCATAAATACCCCATTTAGTAGTAAAGGCTATCTTGTATTGTTCACTTTATTTTACCAAAATCTGATTATACCCTACATATCTATCAAGGAGTGAAAACCTTTCACTACCTACCACAACTTATAAAATATGCTCCTTGGAAGGAAGAGGATAATAGTCCTTCAAATAAACTCTATTAAAGTCCCTAAAATCAACACATAACCTGATTTCCCCATTCTTCTTTCTTACCAGGACTAAGTTTACCAATCAAGATGACTACTTAGTAGGAAAAATGATCTTGGACTTAATTAAATTTGTAACCTCATTTCTCATGAGAGGCTCAATCTTAGGATTGATTAGCCTTTGTCTTTATTTTATGGGCTTATCATTATCATCTAACTCTATGGTATGTTGAGATAATATTATATTAAATACCTTTAAATCACTATATTCCCATGTAAAGACATCAAAAAATTCCTTGCATAACTCAATGAAATCATATCTTTCTTCTCTAGTACATACCTTCCCAAGAGTAAGCAACTTATCTTTGAATATTTATATTCTCTCATAGTTTTATTTCTTAGTAAACATGCTTACCATTTCCTTATTCAACTGATCATCATCATTGAAAATACACTCAAGTGTGACTAAGCCTTTAGGGAGCTTGTTTGTCTTTAATTGTATAATCTACCTTCCATATTTTTGTTATAGTTTGGACTTATTCCTTGAGGAAAACTCAAACTCCTCTTGTAGGAAAAGATATATTTTTTGGTTTTTATCAAATACTTTATAATTAGTGATGTTATTAGGTATAGGGGGCCTTACAATCACCTTGACATGTGGCTAGTTCGTATCCTCTCCTATCCCCTTTGGAACATCAAATTGAGCTCCAATTGTTGCCAACCTATCATCATGTTTATTGTCCTCTCTTGGTATATATTGTATGTTAAAGGCTTGTAAATATTCCACAAGATCCCAAACTCTATTCTTATAAGACTTAAATAAAGAGTTCTCAGTCAAATTTTGGCCTCTTACTTTATTCACAACTAACTCACTTTCACCATACACATGAAATTCTTTAACACCTCTTTTCCTAACCCACTCAAGGCCATGAATGAGGGAATAATATTATACCACATTAAAATTACAAGATAATTAAAATCTGAAATTGGAACAGTACCTTTCCTTGGATGGAGAAACTAACATTTCTCTACCACCTACTCTAACCTTGCTTCTAGATCCATCAAAGAGTAGTTGCCATAAACCATTTATGTTTTCATTTGAATTTATCAATTTTGGCATGAAATATTCCTCCTCATGAATAAAATTCACTCTAATACTATCCTTCTCTATGAATTTGTAAGGATATGTTCATAACGCTCAGCTCCCCATTCATCTAAATATAAATTAAAAACTCCTTCAAGAGAAGATATTAGAGATTGGTCCATGCGAAGCTCTTCCTCATCAATAATTGAATAATTGACATTTGAAACTTTAGGCATGTAGGGATATAAATGATTATGATGAATAATATTTGATTCAATCTTAACCTTAGTATCATACTTTGTCCTAAAAACCATATAGGACCTATTGATGCTTAATTTTGAAACTAATCACCAAATTCATGGGAAGTTTCAAAGATGTGAGACTTGACCCTCAAAATAACCTCTAAATTTTAAATAAGCTATATCTTCTCTTGGGTTATAGTGTAAAGGGATTAAAAAAAAATCATAAAATGATTATTTAAACTTCTAATTCAATACACCAAGATTGGATTCCTTTACTGAACAACATAGTGAAGAGTACTAACAGAGTTTACTAAAAGATTAAAGAGCATAAAGCATGATCAATAATTATAGTAAATATTATAGACTAACTGAAGGCTTATATTATAAAAATTAACTTGAATCATCATCTATTTCTAACATCATAGTATTAGTTTTAACAGTTTTTCTTGAAAAAATTAAAGAGTGTACAACATGGTTAATAATATTAGTAATTATGTGAAGCTAATAAAAGGCTTATATCATAAGATGAGAAGCAATACTAAAAGTGGAATATTATTTCATAGAAAACCACTCTCTCTTTATATATGAAAAAGGTACATAAGGTAAAATGTATAGAATACAATCTTTAAACTCTTAAGAAAGGAAACTGTTAAGGCAGTCCAATGCTTCCAAAAACTAGCTTCTAAAACTCTATATATGATCTAGATGAATCCCTTGTTTTTCATTTTATATCTACTTATATCCCCATAAAATATCTACCATGAGCCTCTACCACTTGTACAAGGTTTAACCACTTGTCTACAATTTTTGGATCTGAGAAACTGCATGTCGTCAGAGTCGAACCACTTGGGGCTTGTTTCTAGTATTTCTACTAACTATCCCTTTCATTCTATTTCAATTATTGAAACTTGTTTATATTTAACATGTAGTCTCTCCAAACATGGACACCTGGAAGCCTCTATGGCCTTTTAGAGTCATTGAGACTCTTTCCTACTCTTTACTTAATTTTTAGTCTTAATGTCTCTTGGAGGTTTCACACCATCAGATCCATAGATCCCAATCGAGCCATTGATCCTTTTCCTACTATTCACAAGCTACACATGGAAGACTTTCACAATTTGGGAGGTATTTGATATTTACCTTAGATCTTAAAGAGTGAATTGGTGACACATGGATACCCTTCACATGATTCATACTCTCTTGTTGCCTCTTGACTTGAAATAAAAAAAACCATTTATCCATGTGTTAGTCTCACACTCAACGGAGGCTTGTAAAAACTCTTTTTTATTTGATGGAGCACCAAGGTGATAAGTGTCATTAATCTATGTTCATTTAAATCTTAAAACTTTTTTCTAAGCTTTATCAAAATGGGACTCCATGAAGATTAGTGCCTATCACTTGACTTGTTGTTGAGAATTTTACTTTTATAAAAAGGATTGTTGTTGCACTACCTGTCTATTAACCACAAGCTAAAGGATATATTTCATTACTTTTAGATATAAATGGTGTCTAAGTGACACATGGATAACCTCCATGTTTAGCTCTATACTTAGGTTATTCTAGCCCCGATACTTAGAATATTGCTATGGTACTTATCAAAAAGAAAACAAAAGTCTCAAGTAAAAACAAAACTTTGTAGAAAATAATTCTATAGTTCATGGAGACTTACCAAGGGATATATGCCTAAATGGAAGAATAATTATCCTTTCACAACCAAAAATATTCCCAAAATGGTGGTTCTCATCACTATTCCCTTAGAGTTTTTGTAGTGATGTCTAATACCCAATCTATTTTGCCTCTATTGGGTACTCCCACTTCTATAGAGATTGAAAATCTCTATATAACTCAATGATTTCTTTATGGGAAAAGGATTAGAGACCTTAAACCATAGAATGCAACTGGTAATCTATTTTGTTCATCATAGCCAAAAATAACTCCACCTCAATGACATCCAAAGAGTCATTTAAAGACTGAAAAATAGTCTGATCATTTTGTTTCTCAACCAATAGATTTTGTATCTAGTCTTCCATCAGGATAGTGGTGTTATTAGGGAAAGGGTAAGGGAGTCTTAGCTGAACCAAAATTTTAATGTGCCCATTCATTCCTTTGACCCCTTCTTTTAAGAGATTTAGCAAATCCTTTCATTTCAAAGTGACTCTATTACAACTCAGAATATCACTGACCTTCCCTACGACTATCCTCCTATTAGTGACTCTATCTACCTGAAGGGTATTTTCTATCACATCATATAATTTTGAATCAAAACCTATTATTTAGCAAACTTATCTGAGACTAATAACAAGATCTTTTCGATAAAGGACTCTACCTTTAAGCATAATTTTTTTATATCAGATATGAATCTAAGTGCAGGCCGAAGTTGGGTAACATCAGTGGAGATCCTTTGGAATCAATAAACATAAAGCCCCTTCACCATCTTAAAAATACCTATTTCCTTAGGTTGATGTGCTAATTATTGGGTTAATTAGGTGTCCTTATCTTCTATTACTTTGTACCTAACCTACAACCTAGTCCTTTCTACCACTACAACACTTACCTTTTGTTGAAACTGTGATGCCTCTATTGCCTTATCACTACTCTACTTCTCCAGGAGCCTCTTCTCTTGATCCAAAAGGTAGGTACATGCCTTTATTGAATTAATCTCCTTTTGGAGTGTGTCTATTTTTTCCTTTGAAGTCTTTAAAATTTCTTTGGATATTTCCCTTTTTACGTCCCTGTTGAGTTGGGAAATTTCTTTATCTTTGGCCTTAAGCTCTAAGCTTAAGCAGCTTACTATGTT
This sequence comes from Torreya grandis, assembly GCA_037957365.1. Taxonomy (NCBI): domain Eukaryota; kingdom Viridiplantae; phylum Streptophyta; class Pinopsida; order Cupressales; family Taxaceae; genus Torreya; species Torreya grandis. Next base: position 4,874,297 of record JARHVA010000301.1, on the reverse strand, counting down.
TTGGGATTGAGTTAAGCCTAATTTTTCTTTTTACAGCTGAGCTAATATTTTCAAATAAGATGTGGCTACCATAGTATTAGTCTCATTCATTAGCTCCACTTTGTCTTATGGCCTAAATTAAGTTAGGTCCATCACCACTTCACTCATTGTATAATCTTTGGGTTGTATTTACTCGAGTGGATTGCTCACATTAGGGACCATGTAGGTGATAGTGAGGAAACATTGCTTGTGGTCATAAAAATATTGTATTTTCTATGTGGCCATAGAATTCATCTCTTTGTTCCTCTACTTTTCCTTTCTTGCCTCTCTAGCCTTGCCAAATTAAATTAGGCATAGAATTCCAAGAGAGAGGTCATAATACCACCCACAAAAGGAAACCCATTGGGTAAACCATAAGGCATATTGATGGACTGTTGGGGCTGATCTTGTTAGGGAGATGGGTTTGTCAAAACCCTAGAAGAAAAGGTTGGAAAACTCAACCATTAGGAAGTAAGAGTGAAGGGAGAGTTAGATGTCATTATCGATTGAGTAGGTATAGCTGAGAGGGCCGAGGGTGCCAAGACATGTGAATAGGGTGGAATTAATAGAGTATAAGTTGAAGATTAAGGTAGAGACATGTATGAGGCAAGCTCTACCTCTTTTTATTTGTCTCCCTCCTGAAATGTTATCTTTCACTTCTTCTTCTCAAGGATCTTTAAGGGATCTTCTCCTACTCTTTGGAATGTTACCAATTGAGATGAGTCCAACACTTCTTGTGTATAATGTGTTTTCTAAAGGGGATATAAAGGGGCATCTACTTTAGGTAGTTCTAAAGTAATTTGGGTCATATTTTGCCTTTCCACTTCACTAATTAGTAGTGGTCAGGTTGAAGTAGTGTGCATTATCATAGATTCCTTTACCTCTTGAGACTCTCTTTGAGGATCTAGGATATTGTTGGTATCCAGATTAGAAATCAGAGTAATATGAGACTCATCCCATGGGGTCTCCTATTGGGTATGTGTTGGTACAACCTCAAAATTTTGGGCTAACTCATTAATCTCTTGCCTATACCTATAGTAGGTGGCTATTTTCTCTTGACTCCAGTACATGCTAACTAATGCCTATCTCAAACCCTTAGTCATGACCTTTTCTAGGTCAAAATTCTAAATGGGTTGACAAAAAGACTCCCATGGGGCAGTTAGAATGTCTTGTAGCTCCACATATAATTTAGGTGTATCTCTCTTAGGAGACCTCTTATCCTCAAAAAATCTTCTACTCTCATGCCTAAAAGGAGTATGGACCTTACTCTTGGCAAGCCAAGAGGTCATGAAGCCATCTAGGTCATATCACCATAGATATTGAATTAAAACTAACCTATAAGCAACCAATTTCCTAGTAAGGATAAATTTTTCTTGTCTCTTTACTATAGTAATGTCACACTTGGTTAGAGGGATATCATGGAAAGCCCTCTTCTTCTTTCTCACTCTAAAATTAGAGTTAATGACCATTAATTGTCATGCCACTTCCAAGCCTACTATTTTACCAGTTAAAACTTTGGGAAGCAAAAAGGGTTCCTCTCCAAAACCATGAACCTTAATGAAAGAATGATGGGCCTCAAAAAATAAATCATAGGGGTGAAAGGAATCAGAAAAGACCACCCTAACCGATTAATTCATTCTATTATTTATTTTCTTCAAATCCATATCCCCCATTAGTGGTACCATAAAATGCTCAACAAACTCATAGGTATATGATGACTCTAAAAACACATGAGTCTATGTAGACATGAGGATAACCTTATGGGGGTCTACTATTTCTAAGTCCCATAGAGTAAAATTCATATGATGTTAGAAAAATTAGGCATTTTCATACAAAATAAGGTGGAATAGATATGAATAATACCTAAAAGTAGGGTGAATACTGAAATTAGCTATTTTTTGGTTCATGGAATAGGTGATGTGCTCTACAAAATTAAACTTGTATGTTATTATCTTAGAGATGTTCATCATATAGAAAATGGCTGCCAACTACCAGTCATGCACCATTATGTCACTATTCTACCCAAAAATGAAGATAAGCATCGAACATACATCTTAGGAGTCTAGAGACAGCCTACCTTTCTTAAAGGGTATGGATAGAGTTTGAATACTATTTTTAGGAAGATATGGCTCCTTATTTAGAAATGCCTATTATTGGTTTACTTGGGACCAAACATGCCTCAGCTAATTCATGTCATAAAAGCTAGTATAAGGGTCATGTTGTAGACCTATCATGTCATGGATAATCCAAGGGGTGATCACTACCTTGATTAATCCTTTTTAAATCATCATGTTTACAAGATTATAATTTCATGCACATAATTTCACCAATTTAGGGTATGGGTGCACTGTGGGTACTAGATATTAAGCTATCCCTAAGGTCCAAATCCTCATGATAAAGGTTTTGGGAATCCTTTGATTTAGAATTTTGGCATCCACCACCTCTTTAAGGGCCTTATTATTTTTTTTAAATAGGGTCAAAAATTTTGTCTACATAGTTGAGGATGAGGGAAGAGTCCCAGGAGACACCTTTGAGCACTATTCTAGTTCTTAGGTATATGTTTTTGGGATATGTAGAATTTGAGGCATATGATTTTGATGATGTTGATGTGGTGGCCATTTTCCTAAACCCTCTGCCTCTACAAACACTCTTTGCTACTCTTTTGGACCTAGATGTTAGTTCCTCACTTAGATTTGAGTAAACACTTTTCTTATTGGTGAAGAATAATGAGACCCAAATTCTCTTTAAAATCCATTGCCTCTACGAGTGATAATTAATGACTTTTCTTGATATTTAATCATGTCTCTTTAAAACTTACATCACGTCACCAAAAAAACAAATCTTGAGATTCTCAATTCAAAATTTTTACATTAAAGACCCTTGAGAAACTATTAGATAGGCATCCTTTAAGAAATGCATGGGATTAAAAAGTCATAAGGTATTTTATAGAGTATTTGATGTTAACATACACTTGAAGAAAACTTAAAAGAAGAGAGGTGGGTGAACAACCTCAAAATAAGAAAATAGAAATGAAACTAGCCTAGCTATGATACATTGGTCACATGATTTTTATACAAAGATTTTAAGGAAAATCCCATTAATGGGAACACCTAGAGACTCTCCCTCATTTTTCTCTTATTCATAAGTATTTTTCTTCTTAAAAGCAATTATTTTTAAGGGGCCTATCTAAAGAATCAAACTTATCATGGTTTTCAGGTGTAGCCACTCTCACATCCTATTTTAAGACCTAGACACTAATTTTGAAATTAGGTTCTGAAGTTCTTTGAAAAAACCAACTTTTTATAGTTATTTATAGACTCATCATTGACTCATGTGTTTATTCTCTTTTCTCCTGAAGCTCCAACAACTCTGCTAGTCTAACTTGCATTGGACCATTTTCTTCAACTTCTATTTGATTTATCAACTACAAGGCTAGAATTTTTATAGAAATAGGCAATACTACCCCTTTTCCATATACCAATTCATATGAAAAGGCCTTTATTAATTTCTTAGGTGTTGTCTGATCTACCCATAAATCCATCTTTATGTATTCATGCCATCTTCTTTTATGTTCATTTCCCATTCTATTGATGAGTCTAATCAAGTTCTTATTAGTCGACTCTACCAAACCATTCCCTTGCGGATAATAATTTGATGAAGTCTTTAGGTATATACCATTTTTTAATGCAAAAGTATACACTTTGTACCCTAGGAACACCTTAGAATTGTTAGATATAGTAGTGTGAGTTGGTCTAAACTTGGTCATAATTTCCTGCAAGAGATCTAGAATCACATTCTTTGTTGCTTCTTTTAAGGGTACTACTTCTATCTACCTTGTGAAATAATTTGTTTTAGTAAGGATCTACTTGTGTCCTACAATAAAAATTTGATTAATCATTCCAATAAAATTCAATCCCCATTGTGTACAAGGCTATTCAATAATTATAGGGCTAAGTGGAAACACAACATTTCTTCTCTCACCGATGTAAAATTGACAAGATTGACACTTACAAACCATAGTTGAAAATAAAAAAACATAGTGGGCTAGAAATACCTTTCTTAAAGTATCTTGATAGCTATGGTCCTTGCAAAAAAATGACCTCTAGACATTCTATAATGTAGTTCATGTAAAAACTTTCTAGTTTCTTCCCCCTCTCTACATCTAAGTAGGATCCTATCAAAATTCCTTTTGAAAAGGAAAAGGTATCTCAAGACAAATTTGGACCCCTATTGTCGATAGTATCTTCTTTTCTTGTAGGGAAGATGACTCAGATATTGGCTAGTCTTTATGAAATTAAATGTATCAATCAACCAAAGCTCAAATTCATTTTTTTATATTCAGAGTACAATATCTTCAATGACTTGTTCTTCTATTAGAGTTTTAGAATCTTGAGCAAGGTATTGACACAAGCCCCTACCTCTTACTAATTTAGTGGGCTTAACTTTGATATCATATTCCAATATCTTAGTTATCCAATTGACTCTCTTTTTAGTCATTTTTCCCTCCATTATGTATTCCCTAACACTTGAATGTGTTACGAATATTGTGATCTTATTTCTAGTAACTAAGTGCTTGAATTTTTTGAGTCTTTTAAAACTAACATAAGCTTGCCTCTCAACAAAATTATACCTTAATTTTTAGTCTCGAAGAGTCTTTGAGAAGAAGGCAATTAGATGCTCTCCTTTTTCTATGTCTTTTTGGGTTAGTACTAATGTTATGCTATGTTCTTCCCTATAGACATTCATGATGAAATCTTTTGAGAAATTAGGGTTGCACATGATAGGAGCATATGCAATTACCCTTTTGATACTCTCAAAATCATGTCACCCCTCAACCATCCATTTAAAAATAAGGTCCTTTTTAAGCATTAGGGTGATGGGTCTAACCATTTTGGCAAAGTCCAAAATGGATCTAATTACAAAGTTAATCTTCCAAAGGAAAAATTGTATCACTTTCTTGTTTACTGGTAGGGATAAATCCAGTATTGCCTTGACTCTTTTTAGATCTATGGATATCCCTTATTTTGAGATAATGTGTCTGAGTAACTTCCCTTGGAGTACTCCAAACACACATTTTTTAGGGTTTAAATAGATCACATATTCTTGGCACTTTTGAAAAATAGCCTCTAATTGAGCAAAATGATCCTTGGCCAACCTAGTGAAAATGGTGAGATCATCAAGATAAATCAAAATTGATTTATTTATTAATTCCCCAAAAATAATGTCCATAGATCTTTGGAATTTAGCCCCTATGTTGGAAATTCTGAATGGAATTTTGGCATTAGTGAAATTCCCCCACTTTTTTGTGAAAGTGGTCTTGTGTTGATCTTCTTCTGCTAACCATATCTGATTATAACCCTAGAAACCATCTAATAAGGAAAACTTCTCTATTCCTACCATGGTCTAGAGAATATATTCCATTAAGGGTAAGGGGTAGTGATCTTTAAGAGAGGCCTTATTGAGATCCCTAAAGTCCACATATATTATAATCTCTCCATTATTTTTCCTTACTAGGACCAAGTTGGAAACCCATGTGGAGTGCTTGATGCGGAAGATAATCCTAGACTCTAGTAATTTCTTGAGCTCTTCTACCATGAGAGAATATATCTTTGGATTATCTGATCTTTGCTTTTGGTGAATAGATTTCGATACTTTAATTAGGTTAATAGTATGCTGTAAAATATCCCTCTTCTAACTATTAAGATCCTTGTATGTCCACACCATTACCTTATTGTATTTGTGACATAAAGCCACAAATCTTTCCTTTTCCTTTTGAGTGGTCACCTTTGCAACTTTCAAATTTCTCCTATTAGAGACTTCAAGTTTAGAATAGTCTTCTTTACTTGCCATGAACTTTATTTTATCCATGTTTGCATCATCAATATCAAACAAGTTCTCAATGGTTATTAACCCCTTTGAAATCTTATTAGACCTTAATTGTATGATTTTCTCACCATACGCCTCTTCAATTTAGGTGGTAATTGGTCTGAGAACTCCTAACTAATGTATAAAAAGTATGATCTATTGATCACTCTTGAAGACCTATCAATTGTCCTCATTATCAAGTATAATGGGTTGAATGATTAAATTGATATCTCCTTTATTGGTTAGTAGATATTTGGTCAAATCAAATTGGGATCTGATTTAAGACATTCTATTCGCTTCAATATTTTGAGTCCTTGGGATGACTTCAATGTCAAAAGCATCAAAACTTTCAATCAAGTCCAAAAATCTATTATGTTAAGATCTCATCTTTGGGTTCTTTACTATATAAGTTTCTCTAATTTGTTTGACCACCAACTCGAAGTCCCCTAGGACTATTAGGTTATTGATCCCTTCCTTATGAGTGAGAATCAAACCATGCACTAGAGATTCAAACTCTGCTTCATTGTTAGTACAACCAAATTGAAAATACAAGGCCTTAAGTATATTTTTTACCTTTGGGGAAGTGAGGCATATACCTACCTCTAAGCCCTTCTTGCTTCTTGCTCCATAAAAATTTAGAGTCCATATTAAAGAATTTTATATGGGGATTTCACTTTCTATTATTTCACCCTTCATTATGTCAAGGATATTGGGATTCTCATCATTGATGATATAAGTTCCTAAACCAGTGGAATCAAAGTTTCTAAAAGGATATTCTAATGTCAAAGCTGACAAATAGTTCTTACCTTCATGTTCACCAACTTTTTATATTGATTCCTCTATACAACTTATTTTTTCTCTTGTGATTATCAGATGGGAGGCTTTGAACCTTGATTCCATTTGGTTTGTAATGTGTTCCTTGCATAAGGGTTCTGATAACACTTTCATCTTAAGAACATACTTCATTCTTAGAATTAGATGTGACCAATTAAGGGACATATATCCTCTGATATTTGTTATAAATTCTCTATATAGGCATAATCTGAAGATAAGAGGGATTTTTATAACTACTATATCTTAGAAAATAGTTATGTTTGGGAAATAATATAGTTGTAATGGAAGCCCTATGATGATCACAATGGTCTCTATTGACTTTCCATTGAGTAGCATGATACCTTTAGTCAATGTCTGATATTTGATCTTTAAGGCATCGACTATTAGGTTAGGCATGACTATAATGCTTTCACCTAAGTCTATCATAGATTTTTAAAGCAAATTTTTAACCACTATAAGATTCATATAGAAGGGGTTAGGTTTAGGATTCCTTACCTCTTTTTCAGTATTCATTAGGATTATTGGTTATTGTGGATGAGGTATTGCTAATTGCTCTTTCCCTTTTTTTTATGTAGATTCCTTTGTGGTATTAGACTTTGGGTCACTTTGGTCCTTTATTTCTTCTTGAAATAGCTCCTTTTGCTCAAGAATGGCCAACATATCCCATAAAAAAATATTAGCATGGACTTTTTTTAGCTCTTCTACCACATTGATTGGTCCATGTGGTTGTGCCTTGACATACTATGGACACCTTGTCCTTGTAACCATCGTGTTAGAGATCCCTTCTTTATGAGTGGTTATTGTAAATTCTTGCCTTTTCATGGGGACTTGAAAAATTGGGGCTAATATCACCTTTCTTGATTCAGTGTTGATAGTAAGGAGAACCTTAGTAGACTCAACCATCCCCCTTTTTTACCATGTGAAATAATCAGACTAAACCACATTTTTAGAGGTAAATGTTTCATTAATGAATAAATATTCCTCATCTTCAATCCATGAGAACAAATCATGTTTAGGGGAAACTTTTCTTTCATTTTCTAGTGACATACCTTGCATCTGAGCCACCATGGCTACATTTTGAACTTTAGGTGACTGGTATGGTCTTGATGAGTTTGCTTCTTGGCTTCCCATTCTTATTTATTTAGCTACTCTCTATTTTAGATTTCCCATAGGGAAATCTCTTGACATGTGAGAATAATTAAAAGTAAAGGACCATGCATTTGTTTCTTTTACCAAGTTTTTTTGGACAAGGACTAGGTCTCTTCCTGAGCTTGGTGGAACCATCTGAAATGGTGGGGGTACAAGGGAAATCTGGTTAGATAATTATGAAGAAGTTGATCTTTGAGTCCCTTGGTACTGATTCAATTCGTAGGGGGGTCTATTCCTTTGGAAACCCTGATAAGGAGTTCATTGGTGTGAAGCTCAGTTCCTTTTAAGATTGATAATTTCATTAGAGAAGGTTCTAAGGATGTTCCTAACATCATTCATCTTTGATGAGGTAGAAGATGTAGTTGTGACTAGTGCTTCTTAACATGAAGGGAAGGTATATATAAAATTATTGGCTTGGGAATTACTAAGAATCCCTTCTTGATTTGGGAGGGATAATTTGGGGAACATAGGCATAAGAGGCCTTTGGGGTAATTTCTTGATGTCTATCAAATTATTCCTTGCTCTTATATCAAGTTCATAAGCATTAGGAAGAGTCTACCCTCCTAGTGACTAAATCATGACTAATATCAGAATTAGAAGCTTTGAGATAGAAAATGATTGCCATACCTATAGGTGGCTGAGCTAAGGTTGGGATTATTTTCCTTATCTTCTAAAATCTAGTGTTGAAATCAGTCATTGCTTTTTGGGGGGCTCTCTTAATAGTGATTAATTATTGTATGAGGGAATATCTATCTCCATTTTCATTTAATCTATCATATAATGTGGTTCCTAATTGGTCCTAGTTTGTAATCAAATTTGGTGCTAAATATCTATACCAGCCAAAAGCTATTCCCTTCAAAGAGGTAGTGTGTAGTCTCAAGGCTACATTTTGTTTCATAATAAAGTGGACAGTATATACATTAACCACATCTTAAAGATGTTCCATTAGATTCTTGAAGTCCTCTCTAGTGAATTTAGATAATGCTTTTAGAACATTAGCTAGAATGGGATCCCATGTATCAGGAGGCATTGGCAGGATAAGTGGACTTCCACTGTTCTAATTGAAAAAGTTTCTAAGTGGCACCTAAATATCCATTTGACTTCCTGAATTAACTTGGTGAGTCAGCTTCTCTCCTTGAAGTAGTCACTAAAGGTGTTACTAAGAGTCTTGTGTTTATTAAAGATTGAGATATTTTAATCGGCCCATGATTCTCCCTCCATGAAGGATGTCCACTCATACACTTCTAAATAATATTAGGTCCTATCCCACTGGTCATGCCAAAAAAATTGTCGATGCTTAATTTTGAAACTAATCACCAAAGTCATGAGAAGTTTTAAAGATGTGGGACTTCACCCTTGAAATAACCTCTAGATTTTAAAGAAGTTGGATCTTCTTTTAGGGTTTGGTGTAAAGGGAGAGAAAATAATGAATAAAATGATTATTTAAGCTACTCAGGTGATACGCCAAGATTGGATTCCTTTACTAAATATCATGGTGAAGATTACTAACAGAGTTTACTAAAAGATTAAAGAGCATAAAGCATGATCAATAGTTCTAGAAAAGACTATAGACTAATCAAAGACTTATAATAGAAAAAGTAACTTGAATCATCATCTATTTCTAATATCAAAATATTACTTTCAATAGTTTTTATTGAAAAGATTAAAGAATATGTAACATGATTAATAATCTCAATAATTATATGAAGCTGACAAAAGGATTATAGAAAAAGATGAGAAGCAACACTGAAATGGACTATTATTGTATAGAACACCACTCTCTCTTTATATATGAATAAGGTACATAAGGTAAAATGCATATAATACAATCTTCAAACTCTTAAGAAAGGCAACTACTAAGGCAGTCCAATGCTTCCAAAAAATATATTCTAACACTCTTTATATGATTATATGAATCCCTTTTTTAATATTTATAGCTACTTATAGCCCCAAAAAATATCTACCATGAGCCTCTACCACTTATCCAGGGTTTAACCGCTTGTCCATAATTTTAAAATCTAAGAAACTGCATGTCATTGGAGCCAAACCACTTGGGGCTTGTTTCTAATATTTTTGCTAACTGTCCCTTTCTTTTTTTTTCAATCATTGATCCTCGTTTGTCTTTAACATGTATTCTACCAAAACACAGACACATGGAAGCCTCGATAGCCTTTCAAAGTCGTTGACACTCTTTCCTACTCTTTATTTAGCTTTTAGTCTTAATGACTCTTGGAGGTTCCACACCATTAGATTCATATATCCCAATTGAGCCATTGATCCTTTTGTCTACTATATGTAATCTACATGTGGAAGCCTTTCATAATTTAGGAGGTCTTTGATATTTGCCTTGGCTCTTAAGGAGCATAGTGCAACATGTGGATACCCTCTACATGATTCATACTCTCTTGATACCTCTTGACTTAACATAAAACACTGTTTATCCATGTGTTAGTCTTGCAGTCAATGGAGGCTTGTAAAAAATATTCTTTTTTTGAGGGAGCACTGAGATCATAAGTGGCATTAATTCATGTTCATTTGAATCTTAAAACCTTTTTATAAGCTTTATCAAAAGTGGACTATATGAAGCTTAGTTCCTACTGCTCAACTCACTATTAGGACTTTTACTTTTATAAAAAGGACCACTATTGCACCACATGTCCATTGAGTGCAAGATGAAGGCTCTATTTCATTCCTTTGAGATAGAAATGCCATTGAAGTCACACGTGGATACCCTTTGTGCTTAGCTCTATACTTAGGTTATTTCAGCCATGATACTTAGAATGTTGATATGGTACTTATCAAAAAGAAAACAAGATTCCCAAGTAAAAACAAAACTTTGTAAAAAATAATTATACAGGACCAATTAGTTGCCAAGTATCCACCTATCTTGGCTATAAACTCTCTTGATAAACAAAGAACAAAGTATGGAGCTAAATCTTCCACAACCACATCATCAGGGATAGAAAAAGGAAGATAAGCATGTAAAATAAAATTTAAATCTCTGACTAGTCTCAATGTCTTTATTGGTGATCCATCTAATTGTAGGACTCCTTTAGCCATTGGTTCATACTTGAGGCCTAGTTTATCCACTATTAACTTGGGCATAACTGAAGTACTAGCCCCACTATCTATGATGTGATTTTGAAATAGGTAATCACCAATGATAAAAGATAGATAAAAAGGAGGATTCTTATCATTTTTATTCACTTTTCTATCAATGGGTTGAGTTCCATTCACCAAAACAACATTCTCACTCCTAGTTGATCTAGCTTGCTTACCTAGTCCTTCGAATTCCTTTTGAAGCATATCTTTTTATTTCAATATTTTTAATGAATCCCACAATGAAATATTGATTTTAAACTTCTTCATTTGATCCAAAAAATTTATAGAAGGATTTTTCACCTTAAGAGGCCCTTTGGAAGCACTAGTACCTTGTGGTGTAGCTTGTGAAGCTAGATGTGTAGGAGCTGGCCTTGTATTTTAGAACTTCTAATTTTATTAAACCTTGGGAGTTAAGTTAGACCCACCCACCATTGGAGATGATGTAGGATTAAAATTAGGTATTTTATTAGCCCTTTGTGTCTCTTCAATAGCCTTTTTCTTAGACCTAATGTTAGATGATACACTAGCATTCACATTACTTGAATTTCCTAAGTGATTGATGGCACAAAACTCTCCCTCCAAATGATTTATAATATTAGAATAAGATTTTTTTTATCGATTTTCCATTCCATTTTTCACTGGCACCTTAAAACTAAAAACTTGAGGTGTTTGACTACCTTGCATTGTCATGGCTTGATTATTCATTTAATTAGTATATGCAACTTGGTCTTGATTTTTGTCATAGGAAGTATAGCATGGTTGTTTTGAAATATGTTATTTTGAGTGGTAATAATATATTTAAAATATTATGGGGAATTAGAATTTTAACTTTAGTAAGTTCTAGCTTGAGTGATTTGAACTTATCCTTGAGCATTACCTTGAAAAGAAGGCCTATTTGCTTACCCAAACTAATTATAGGATTGGTAAGGCTTATAAATTTGAGATTTTTTCCTTTTAAGGGAAACCAATTCATTAGTAACAGTTTTAAGCAAGCTTTTAATTTAATTAATCTCATTGGTAGTGGCAAGGGTAGACTTTTCTTGACTAGGAAAAGGAGCCAAGGTAGGCAATGTAACTTTATTAGGAGGTTAAAAATCAAGGAACAATGGCATTGGTGGTGTAGGAGCAATCTTCCCACTTGAAAAAGATAATTCTCAACATTAATGTATATCTCATAGGTATCATGTAGTGTATTCCCACCCATGGATTGGATCATCATGGCTATATCATTATTTAATGCCTTTATGTAATACAAGAAGGCATAATTTGTAGGTCTCACAAGGGCTAGGAACCTATCCCATGTTTTTTGAAATCTAGTGTTAAAATCCTACATAAACTCTTGTGGAGCCCTCTTGATAGTGGTCAATTTCTTAGCTAGTGATAGATAATCACTCTTCTCTTCAAACATCTTAGATAATAGATTTCCTAGTTCATCCCATGAAGCAATGAAATTATGAGATAGATTCCCATACCAATATAAAACTTTCCCTTTGAAATACAATGCAAACAGCCTAATAGCCACATTCTCTTAGGTGATATTATGAATGTTACAAAAAAAAATCTATGTTTCTAATATGTTTAATGTGAGTAATAGGACCTTCTCCACTAAAATATGGAACACTCTTAAGGGTTACTCTAGGAATTTGGTCATTTTTGGAAAGATTCAAAGGAGATGATCTGGTGAAGGATATAAAAGGTTGGTTTTTAGCCATTTTTTAATGTAGAGTATGGGTATTAGATGTTTAACTTAGTAGTAACATGGAATTATTAAACACCAACTCTCTTGAATAAGGATGAGTATTCACAAATCTAAATCTTTTGACATAATACAAAGGAAATTACACAAAATTAAAGGGTATACCTTTATCAACAAACCTAAGCATCACCTTTGACATGGAAATTAATGACTGATTAACAGCCAAATAATTAAAAACTTATGGGAGTCACTACATATCAAATTTAGATGTTCTTGTAGCTACAAATATGACAAAACTATCACCAATCTTGGACAATCTTATAGGACTTAAAGTCCCACTAAGCATGCCAAAATATATTGTCACTTTTATTTTAACCCCTTGAGGAGATGCCTATCTCTCCTCATCCAATTCACACAATTGAAACATCTCACTTGTTGTGGGTAAACAATTTTGTAAGATCAATCTATAGAATGGCTAGTTCCCTTGATGCAATCTTTAAAACACTTTCCTATCTATCAAATTTGCATGAGAAGGGTTAAGAGGAAAAACTAAGAAAATAAAAGGTGATACACTAATATTTAATTTATTCCTATTGACTAAAATTATACTAATTACAGCAAAACAAATTTTTCTTCACACAAAACTCACAACACAAGATAGATTATTACATTAATGTTTCATATGCTAGGTTCAAAAAGTATTTTGACACTTAGGAGGGTAATGAATGATTCATTAGGATAATACAATCATGAACCACTTATAAAACACTTATACACTTAAAATATAACACTAACAAAGAATTGTATCAATTAATTTTATGCACACTTGGTGAACAATCAAGGATAACATGCTAAAAAAGATCATCTTCTACTAGACAAGACCAAAAATATTATAACAAAACTCAATTGTAGAGCATGTATGTAGGAAAATAAACTTATTTTATTAATTTAAGAAACATTCAAGTAAAAAAAAAAAAGGTTTTCACCATCAACCAATGGAGGCTACTCAAAAGAGCCAAAAAGGTTAATATGTATAGCATTTGGAAGGGGGCAAGACAAGGGAAGTCCAAAGGTCACTTAGACACCTATCAAGGTGAGAAAAAATGTCACATTTACATGATAAATATATGTGAAATGAACCATGTAATGTTATGAGTTCCAAATGTCCATACAAGTCATGAAACTTATGAAAAGTGGCATGAAACTCCTCATTCTAACTTTAAAAATTACCTTCATGATTTGGACCTATTTTAACATCCCATAAATAACTATGGATAGGTCTGATAATTGGGATGAGAGGGAAGGATTTCATACATGCCTCTCATTTCATTGGTTTCAATCCTACTCATCTAGAAACTCTTTGAAGGAAGCCATCACTACTCACAGTCTAAAAAACTCCTCTTTTCTATCACCACTCACACTTGGCCTCAAAATTAGAATTATTTTTCTTTAAAAATCCATGGGATGGAGTGGATAAAACTTTTAAATACCATTCATGGACATAGACTACTTAGGTGCACCTTATAAGTACATCCACTTGACATTTTCACACTTTTTACCCTTATGTTCACTATGCCAATTTTGAATGGTTAAGATGAGAAATATAGTTTGGAAACTTAGGAGTTTTTTTTTAATAATTAAATGACAATAATTATTTATAAAAATTCTATATAATACTCCCAAAATTGATTGCATCTTTTAAAACCTCTTGTACCCTACACAATAAATAAAATATTTATTAAAACCCTATTTTTTACCGCATCCATATAATTCCTTACAACTCATCATGATGGGGAGTATCCTTAGGGAATCCTATACAATTTATAATAGCTTTCATGATCAAAATATGTCATCTAGATATCTCTCCAAGCTTATTTTCTCCATCGGGTTTTGACTAAGGGTTTAGTAGAGTCTTAGGAAGCTTTTAGTCTTAAGCTTTGTTCATAAATATCTAACATTATAACTACCAATAAATTCCACAAAAATGATGTTAACATACCCTAATAACCCTTCTAAACTTCTTTGGTATCCATGCATAGTTTTATAAAATATATGAGTACTTGAAACCACCCCATCAAGCTTGTTTTTACCTTTCTTGCATGCTTCAACTATATTAGAGTTAAAATTAGCTTTCCCAAAAGTCTATTTACATAAAAAAATATTATAAATGTCTAATTACATCTCCCTAACATGTCCCAATCATCTTGATAGCTCATCAAGAGCTATAAATAAGGTTGGACCCCCAATTGGTTCTAAGTCCCTTAAAGGCCTAATAGGGCTAGCATGCATCTAGATATATTTGACTACTTGGACTGATATTTCATTTTTTTTTTTGGTTTATTATTTATGTTCACACCTCATTAAATCTTAAAATTTCACCACAAAACTCTCCTAGCACTCCTTTTCACATTTTACTTTCATTCACCAACTAGGCCTAAAGGAAGCTTATCTAGTTAGACTATGTGCAGGGGTATTTTAGTCATTTTGAGAGGTCTGAGCCTGAACTATTATTTCATAGCTTCTAATTTCATACCATAAATATCATAACATGTTTCTAAGGCTTCTAAAACCTTCCATTAAGTTTATTTTCCCATTTTGACCTCATTAGCTTACTTTGCTAAAACCTAATTTTCATTGAATGGTTGACTTCTGAGATAAATAGTAAGGTATATCCCTTTTCCCCTAGGAAAAGTGAATATTTTTGGAGTTTTATAAGTTCCTAATGAGAATTTTTACCAAATTATTTATCTGTATTCCTTGATTTAGACACCTAACCAACTCAAAATGCCCAAAAAAGGCATCCAAAAGACTATTTTCCTGCATCTTTCTCAAATCCACTTAAGAGTGACCTCTCCAGCATAAAAAAAGGCTCCTAGGCTCCTTAAAAATGATATTCATCCTCAATTTATGATAAATAATCTTAACATTCACCCAAAAACACTTTTCTTCCTTGGATTCATCATATTTATCTATTGATAACATGGTTTCCTAGCTCCCAGTAAGGACTACTACCTTTGACCAAATAGGGAAAGTAGATGATCAACTTGGAAGAGTCTAGGGCTTGTGAAAACATATTTTGACCTATCATGAACCATTTTAAATTTATATTAGACCTTCTACTCCTAAGAACATTCACCTCTTACTTTTACCAGGACTGTATACAATTGTAGGTGCATATAGGGCTATAAGGGACCTGTCTAGGCTTCTTCCACATTTATTGGAGATTATGAGGTACATCATGATCCTAATTGATATTTTAATATTTTATTTCATCAATTTAACCCGACTTATCCCTTTCATATGCACTTTGAGAATGACAAACTATTTTTTCTCCAACTGATTGAGACACCTTCTCATTAATTCTTGTAGGTGTATATGGCTTCAACTAAGCTTGGTTATGATTTTTTAAGACCTCATTTTAATACCTTGAGATAAAATAACATTATTTTATTCTTTAAATCAGTTTTAGTGTCCTAAAACAACACCTAAACACTCATGCTAGCTCATTGTTTGTATACCCTACCTATCTGACCTATGTAGGTGTGT
The DNA here is from genome assembly GCA_037957365.1 of Torreya grandis. Classification (NCBI taxonomy): domain Eukaryota; kingdom Viridiplantae; phylum Streptophyta; class Pinopsida; order Cupressales; family Taxaceae; genus Torreya; species Torreya grandis. The sequence goes on along the minus strand of JARHVA010000301.1, from coordinate 4,858,087 downwards.
GTGAACTTGTAATTGACCTTGTTCATGGTATGGAGAGACTATTCATGAATCATGATAACCACCTGATATATTCTCATACATTTAACTTACCTTTTATGCTCTAAAAACCATCTATCCATCAAGTTTGGGTCATTTTTTCATACCCTATTGTAGGTGTCTATTTCTCTGTCTCAACCATTGTAGGTAGCCATAGTGCTTGGAGAACTATGTATCAACTTCCTATTGATGAAATTTATACCATTTTTATACCACTAAACCACTTGAAAAATTATATACATGAGAGTGTGTTCATTATTTCTCCTTAGGGTGTTAAAAGACCACTCACAACTATAAACATGTAGATGTTAGTGTAGTATTTCAGTGTTTTTAAGGGCATATTTGAGGTTCTAAACTTCTAAATTCCACTTAATTCCTGACTCCCATCCTTGGAATATCTCTCTTCCATACTATATTAAATATTTTTTACCAATCTAGACGTTTTGGAACACTTTGTAAGTATGTTGTAATATATCAAAAAAAACCCTAGAGCTCTGTTATCTCATTTTTGGGATTTGCTCTCAAAACTCAGTCATTTGCCCTTTGAACATGATTTACCTTTCCATTTCTCTATCAAACACTTCAAGAATATATAAAATTTTAAATTCACCTACTATAATCTAAAACAAGGCACTTGTCATGTTTCAAATCCCCTTAAAAGATTTATCAAATTTCTATGACACACATATAGATGGTCCTTCTTACCATAGGTAGTAAAGTGGATTGAATAGTATACAAGGTACTTGTCTTTGTGAACATCTCATATTCCATCACAAATAATTAAAATTCATACTATAAATATTTAAATATTAACACATTTCCAAATCTCTTACCTTTAAAATGACATCATTAGACGGTCCATGTAAGTGTGTATTGGTTGTATGTAGGTAGTGAGTGTGGAATGGAGCAATAATAGGTTGATGAATGGCCTCAAAATAACTAAAAATCAAATTAAAAACTTTAAAATACATTATTATTATTATTATTATTATTATTATTATTATTATTATTATTATTATTATTATTATTATTATTATTATTATTATTATTATTATTATTATTATGGAGGCCTTAAAACTATCTCCATGACATAATTACAAGGTGAAAGTCTCTTGCACACATCTAGAATAAAGCAAGTAGGGGTCTTTAGAATGACTAGTTTAGCATGGTGAATGAGCTTATGACTACACTTTCACTTTCCAAAATAGCCAAATTAACTCTCTTCAATTCCTAATGGCTTGAAAAATTTTATAAACCTTCACTAACTCTTCATTAATATACCAAACCATCTCCATTCATGTGATTGCAAGTGGGGAGGAATGAAGAGTTGATAATGGAGAAAGACAAGATGGGAATCTACCCAAACCATGATATGGTGGAACCAAACATGGAAATATATGATCATATGGCCTTGATACCTCTTTAAAACCGTATTTATCTCACATGAAACCTCTATAGAAGACCAAATTCCTAAAAACAAGAAGAATTTTGATTAAGACTGCACATAATGGCACCTTTCTTTCAATATGGACTAACTTTATCATAAAAACACCATGAAACATGAAAATAACTATGGATGTCATCTAATAAGGTATCCAAAAATATTGGAGTCAACATCACCAATTGGTTCTTACATATCTGACCAAAATGGATAAAAACCTATAGGGTTCATGAAATAACTAGTAAAAAAATGCAGTCAACTTCATGAGTGTGTTTCATGAAGCACAGTTGATAAATCCTTACACATTTTCTATGTAAATTAATATATCTGATTTTAATATCACCTCCCAAAATAATTTTCTCTAAAACCTCCTGAGCTATTCATACCAAACACAAATTTGATGGTCACTTTTGTATGTCTAGAAATGCAAAGAAGAAGCATAATGGTTTTGTCTTTAAAATTTCACTTGTAGACATAATAAAATGTTATTTATTTTTAGTAATAGTAATTCCATGATCTTATCCCATATGGCACACTTCCCCATGGGTCATACAAGTGCCAAATGCTCTATTTTTTTGTTGGTTTCTTGAATTTCTATTAGACAACATGTAATATTATGATGTAACTGACATCCCCAATAGGTAACCTAACCTCTTTGAATTTTTCAAGAATAAAATACACATTTTCATCTTGGGAACCATGCCACTTTCATTTATGACCCTTAAAACTACACTAAAAGACTCAAAATGACAAATAAACCCACTAGACCATGACTAAGGCTAAAAATGCACTAGATAACATCAAATAAAATTTAATATAGACTATGACAAATATTTAGACCCATATACATCTAAAAACTCAATTTTTTTACCTACAATGGTTTTAATTTGACCTAAAAGTTTAATTTGGTCAACAATTAGTATTGTTCAAGTTTTCTCCACCATTTTATATTAGATTGTGCATAATCAAAAAAATTGTATGCTATTGTAAAGACACAGAATGAATTTTTAGGGTCTTTGAAAATGTTCCATGCCTTTGTAGTCACTTCTTCACTTTTTATGTAACTCTCTTACACCTCTTGCATACTTTGAAAGTCCTTTGTTCATATTCTTATTTCTAGATGTTGCCTTGACTATATTTATGATAACACAGACTACAGGTTCCATTCCTAAAAAATATACAAGGTGTATTGACAAAAAAAATATTTAACTCACATTATATTTAAAATAATTTATCATGGGCTTATAAATAGATATAAAGAGTCACATCAACATTACTCAGCACATTATCTCACAAATAATAAATACTTAGTCTGGACAAATAGAACATATTCCAGCAAGTGTAAAAGTGACTAGTTGATAAAATTTGTATTCCAATCAATATAAAATCTCAATAAAGATATTAAATAACCTAATAATATATCTATCCAATACACATAAGTGTTCATTTAATCTTTATCAATCCACTTCTCTATGTATATCCACATATAATCATTTTACCTTAGAACACACAGTGATATGTTGTCTATTTCTAAGTTTTCCCCATAAATACATGAAAAATACTTCATATATTGCAAATAAATTCAAAAAAACATGTAAAACTACTTACCAATGTATTACCACACTTATTTAATTCAAATGTACTGTTCATATTCCATTCACACATTTAATAATAGTGCTTATGTAGAATTTAAAGATTGTCTACAGTTTACTTTCAAATGAATAACTTGTGTATTCAATTTCATGGGGATTATTTTATTTACACCTTATAAATTATCCCCGTTATTCTTTATTACTTTAATTACATTCAATGCCTTGATACAAAACCAAAAATCTATTTTAAGACTCCAATTATGTAATTAACTCACTAACCATCCTTGTACATTGGAGAACCAACTCAATGACTCAACATGGGTGTTGTTAACCCTTTATTAGAACCTACCCACCTATAAATAGGTGGAGACATATAACTTTCCCTTTTAAACCTCAAATTCATCATTATTAAACTCTTAATATAATGTTAAAAATTCAAATTACATAAAAGGGTGAGAAAACTTGTTTTAGACTCACATTCAAATTTGACTTACCATCATGACTTCTTATCAACTTGGCACAACCATTAGGACACTTATCCACCTTTATGTATCAAAAGTGGGATAGTTTTAGGATTTCCCTAAATCAAATAATTATGGATATAATGTTATTATGGGTACATGAAATGGTGGATTATAGAGTGGGTGAAGGGTGAGTATATAGTAAGATGAGGTACATTTATTGGACTCATCACACCTCCCAAATTTACCAATTTCACATCCCTTGTGAAATATAATAGGATAAACAATGATTATAAAGGCATGTATTAATCTAAATGATTAAAATCACAAAGTTTTGCTTCTCCATAATATGATAAAAACAACTCTTATGTCACTCATATATTATTCTTGGCCCACAAACTATAGTACCTTCATTAGGTGAATGGGTTTGTTTGTCCTCATAGAAACTTGAAATCATTGGTAAAATATTTAATTGAAACCAAATTTGATTTTCAAAATACTTTAGGTGACACTTCAAGTGATAATTTAGATGACGGTTCTACCCCAATTGGTGGTAAAACTTCTAGGAGCCATAACTTTTGAACCATATCTCCATTTGACTCCCCTTTTGAACTGTTAGAAAGATAAGAATGAGGATAATGTGATGAGATGGAATGAGATATTCTTGATGGGCTTTGATCTCTAAAAACCCAGTGTAAGTTCCCATAATTTCAATTTTAATAGTGCTATCTAAAAATATTAATTTCTCAAATTTTGTGTTGTTGTAAATCATGGAAGTCAAACCACTGCATCTCCCTCAAGATTGGTGACCTTTCACATCCTACTCCAAAATTAAAAGTATGTATAAAAATATATGTAGCTAGAGAAGGGGATCATACATCTCTTCCTAAAGATAAGCATATGTTTGTATTTGCAATCTTGTGAGTAATAAAACATCTCTTCTTAGATAAAGCATTATTATTGTGTTATTTTGTGTTTTTGAAATATATTTCAACCAAAACCCATAAGTTTTCGATCAATGGTATTAGATTTTTTTTCTTGAGAGTGTATGATCCTGAGGATGAGGGCATAGTATAATAATCTTGGGTGGAAAATAATAGAGCTCCTAGACTATCCACCTATTTGCTTTAAATGACCTCAAATGAAAGATAATATCAAGACATCTGATCCCTTCGAGGAAATGGTGAATGAAGACTTCCAATGGTATCAAGTGAATATTCTAAAACATTTCACCCAAATTCTCCAACAAATCTTGGATGGGAAATTTTGTCTCCTCATCTACACTCCCTGGCTCCTCATCCATGAAACATCCTTTCAGTGCCCCAACACCCTTCAAGGTTCAAGTTAATTTTTATGTCCCTATATTTGAAGGAAAAATCAATGTTGATGTAGTATAAAATTATTTGGTTCAATTATCTTCCCATTTTTCTATAAATAAATTCACCAATGGGGAGAATATCACTTTTGCCCTTTTGAAAGCATCATAGCATGTCAGAAATTGGTGGAAAGTGTAAAAGAAGAGGTTCAGTACGGATGACTTTAGTCTTGAGGCAGAACCTACTTGGGATGTTTTCATATAAGCTATAAATTAAGAATACTACCCCATTGGAGGATATGATTATTTTTACATATAGTGGCAACAACATTGCCAAGGTAAAGAATAGTTTGTTCAAGATTACAATAACATTTTTCATTCTCTATCTATGAGATTAGGCATCTAGGAAAGTGACAAACATAAGAATCTCAAATATTATGGTGGAATACAATGGTATATGTGGGGGTAAATCTAACTCTTCAACTTATAAACCCTTGATGAGGTGTACAAGTTCATGGTGAAGATTAAGCAGAAGCATGGAAGAAAGAATACAAAAAATTAGCCTTCAAAATGGAAAATGATATAGAAGGTCAAACATAAGGCCAAAATTGGAAGAAAAATGAGTTCCAAGATAAGAAACCCTAGAAGGGGAAGAGTGGGAAATGGTGTGATTACCATAAAATTAGAAATCATACCAAATAAGAATGTTGAGCCATCAAGTCCCTACTTTTTGAGTCACAATCCTTGACATCTACTTCTCTGCCTCATATACGCCTTGCAGTCAAAGAGGATGAAGAAGAGATTTTAGATACTAAGCTCAATACTATCATTGTTTCATCATAGACCTATGAGGAAAGGATAGATGACATGGAAAGGTTATTTCACTCTAAGTTGTGGGTGAAAGGTAAGCCTCTACATTTAATTTTTGATCGTGGGAGTCAAAAGAATTTAATCTCTACTAATGTTATAAAAAGTCTAAATATATCCATCAAGCCTCACCCAAATCCATATATTATTTTATGTTTGAGGCTAGGGAGAGACCTCTATGTCACCCACCATTGGCTTCTTTCATATGCTATAAAACTTTTCAAAGATGAGGTCTTTTGTGATGTGATCAATCTGGATGTTTGCAATGTACTCCTTGGTCAGCCATTCATGTATGATCAACATGAAATATATGAATAAAGAACCTAAAGGATCACCCTCACTATTGAAACATGGTGTTATAGGGTACTAAAGGTACCATCTCCCACATCTATCTCCCCAATTAGTGCTAAGCAATGTAATAAATTGGTGGAGAAGACAAAGCAATTCATTCTCATGATGGTCAAGCCATAGAATCCAAGAAGGCTGATGTTACAACCTTGACTACATAATCAACACAATAATAAAGTAGATGGGTAAAATAATGGGAGAATATGATGACTTATTTAAGTCACCCATGAGATTTCCACTTCACTGTTAGGTAAAACATTATATTGATTTGGTCTTAAGATCACCTTTGCATAATATCCATGTGTATCATAGATCAATTCTAGAGAATGATGAGATAAAAAGGAAAATTCAAGAATTAATCAAAAAGGGTCACATCAGGCCAAGCTCTTCACCCTATAGAAGCCCAATTATCCTAGTGCCAAAGAAGTTGGAATATGGAGGCTTTGCATTAACTATCAATCCCTGAACAAAATCATTGTGAATAATCACTACCCAATCCCCAAGATGGATGACCTACTAGACCAACTCCATGATGTGAAGTTCTTCACCAAAATTGATCTCAAATTTGGCTATCACTAAATTCCTATCGATCCCACTGACATCAATAAGACTGCATTCAAATCCAAGGAGGGGCTCTTCAAATGGTTGATTATGCCTTTTGGATTGACTAATGTATATTCAACCTTCATGAGGATGATGGATGACATCATGCAACCCTTCACCAATTCATTTATGGTTGCCTACCTGCATGACATACTCATCTATAGTAGAACATCGGAAAAACATCTACAACATATCTGTAAGGTGATTTAAACTCTTTGGGAGCACAAATTGTATGAAAATCTTGACAAGTGCACATTTGGGATGAAAACGTTTAGTACCTAGGGTAGGTTGTGGATGAGGAAGGGGTATATGTCAACCCAAAGAAGATTTGGGTTATCAAGAATGGCATACACTAATGACCCTCACAAAAATTCATAGTTTCTTGGGTCTTTTAAAATTTTATCATAGGTTTGTTCTTGGATTCTCACATGTTACTTGGCCACTAAACTAAGTGACTAAAGGAGCTAAAGATGAATTTTAGTGGGGAAAAATACAACAAAGAACATTTGAGAATTTGAAAAATAGACTATGTTTAGCTCCTATTATTGCCTTGCCATACTTACATCAACATTTTAAGTTGATGATAGATACATATGAATATGCCATGGTAGCTATCATCATGCAACATGGCCATACTATTTCATATCATAGTGAAAATTTCAATGATACAATCAAGAAATATCTAACATATGATAAGGAGATATATGTCATTATGAAAGCCTACAAATAATGGAAAGACTACATCTTGGGGAAAGAGATGGTCATCCACACTGACTATAGACTGTTGGAATTCATATAGATATAGATCAAACTATGAAACAAGAGGCACCAAAAGTGGGCCACATATTTATATCAATTCCATTTGATAATCAAACATAAAAAGGGGAGCTTAAATACTTCCATAGATTATCTAAGCCATCCACCAATTGCTACACTCAAAATAGTTCTTGATCTGTATGAACATGAGACTACCACCTAAGGTGCTTTGTATAAAGTAGATCCTGCCTTTACTGATACATATCATATCCTTTAAGAAGGTAAACATGTCTCTAATTTATATTTGAAATATAATGTCCTCTATCACATCGATCACATCTATGTTTTAACTATAGATAAATAAAAGATGATATGGGAAGCACATTTCAATAGGATAGCTGGGAACTTTGATGTAGAGAAGACATTAAAAGTTCTTCAAAAGTACTTCTACTAGCCCCATATGTGGAAGGATGTGGAAAGGTACCTCAAATCTTACACCCCATGTGTGATAGCCAAGCTAGCAAATAAGAAGCAAGGATTATACACACCATTGCCAGAACCAACCAGGCCTTGCGAATCTATCTCAATGGATTTTCTCTCAAGTTTTCCCACTTAAAAACATGGCAAGGATTGTATCCTTTTTGTAGTTGATCATTTTACAAAAATGGATATCATGATTACTTATAAGAAAACTATGTCTACTAAGGAAAATACTCAACTATATTTTAGTCATGTATGGCTCCATTTTGGTCTCCCCAAGTCCATTATTTTAGATAGAGATAGCAAGTTCCTGAGTATCTTCTAGTCTAATATATAGAAAATGATGGATACCAAGCTGATGAATCCATGGCCTTCCATCCATAGACTAATGGTCAAATATAAGTCATGAACTACCTAATTTTCCACATGCTTTAGATGTATCTCTCCAAATATCCATGCACATGGGATGAAGGGCTTATTTTCATACAACATGGATACAATGGGGCCCTAAATAGTTTCACCAATCATAGTTCATTCCAAGTATGCTATAGGTTCTAACCCATGACACCAATTTATGTAGCCATTCCATTATCCACCATGAAATACACACCTCATGCGAGATTTGAGGTAGCAAAAGCAGCAAGGTTCATTGAACAACTCCAACACATCTAGCAATAGGTTCATGACATCTTGGAAAAGATGAATCAAAAGTATAAGTAATGCCATGACAAATATAGGGTTACACACCATTTTATTTTAGGTGACAAGGTTTGGTTTTATATTCAAAAGGAATGACACATAGTCCCACACAAAAAATTCAGCCTCTACAATATGGTCCTTACACCATCATCAGACAAGTAAGAGAAAATGTTTTTGAGTTGAACTTGTCAGCCCACATTGGTCTACATCCAATATTCAATGTGGATATCCTAAAACCATATCATCCACCTCTATTTTACACTTATATTTTATCATAACAATTTGACATTGATGATCTTGATCCATAGAGTTTTTCTCTAGTAGAAGAAGATCAGATTTTGGACACCTAGATGAAGATAACAAGAGGGTACTCTATTCCACTTTATCAGGTAGTAAAAAGGTGAAATCTTAGCCATAAAGGTGAGTATATCATAGAGAATAAAATAAAAAAACAAATATGTATGATCTAATTCCTTTTATGGTCCTCAATTACCTAATTTTTCTCCTTTAATGATATCTACATTTAGCTTGTATTCACGCACCTCTAACTAGTTCAAATAGGCCAATTAGGCCTTGCTTTTATACTCAAATCTTGGTCTCACCCATATTATTCAGCCAATATCCTTTCCACACTTCAATTATACTTGAGATAGGTTACTTAACATGTTACACACAAGAAACAACACATATATATGTTGTTTATACCCCTTAAGGTCAAAAACCCCATTAGGCCTAAAAGAGACCTAATGCAATTAGGTATGTCTTAAACACACATTATGAATCTAAAAATTTGGAACATATTTGGCCTCAAATTATTATTTAAAAATTTATAATTAAAATAAAATATACCTATGACAACTTTCATATAGGTCAACACAACTTTTATTTTCAAATCAACACCTGAACCAAGTTATTAGGCCTACTCGCCATTAGGCCTTGTCACTACCTAAAAGTCTATCTCATAGAACTGAATTATACAGTAAATTTTATAAAATAACCCAATAAAAAAACAAATTAATATATAATTAATTACCTAAAAAACATCACTATGTCCATTTTACATCACCAAATTGGCCAAAGGGCCTCAAACCAACTCTTGCAATATGACCACTTAGAATGGTCAAAGATAGTCAAAGTACAGTCAAGAACTCTTGAATTTCCAAACTTTAATATGGATAAACCAAAATTATAAAAGAGTTTTAATGAAACTTTTAGACCTAATTAACATATTAAAACTCATTTTATTCTTCAATATTGGTAAAATTCCCCAAACTCACCTCTGCAAAGTGACTACTCAAACTGCCTATAGCCTCCAAAAATATAGTCATGAAGAACTTTGTCATTAGTACTTGAAAGGACACTTTCATAAAATCTCATGCATATTAATATTTTATATTTGGCCTTTATATCATTTTATAATAGCTATATTTTTTATTCTGGCATCAATCATTGGTCTTATAGACCAATATCTCAAGCCTCTCTATCAATGTCTTAACATAGCCAGAAACCAATTTGGATTTCACATATCAAGACCTAAAAGGGACTCATAAACTTTAATCAGGATTTTATAGTTAATTTAGGTCTCAAAAAACATAAAATTATTTATTATATGAGACTAATCTTGTCATAGAGTCTTCAAACCCTTCATTTCACCTAGCACACTTGAAATAGTCATTCTAGCTTAAGAACTAGTCATGGTGATCATGACTTCCAATACATGTATAACCAATTAAAATTACTTATAAATAATTATATTGATCCTTAAACATCCTTGGATCATCTTAAAACACACATTTATATAGTTCAAGTGTCAAATATAGAAAAAATAGATCAAACTTTGAACCTCACTCTTTCATTATCCATCTTCACTCAGACAAACCATCTTGAGAGAAATGTTTTCACCATTTAAAATGAATTAAAATAATATAATCAACATGGATATGTGGTATATTTATTTAATATCAAACTAAATCAATTTTACCCTTCCTTAATCCTCTTTAACCACTCCCTGATCTCTTTCTCACTTTGACTAGTTTTTCTTCACTATCTTCACTATTAGCCATTTTAGTGATAGGTCAACTTAGGTGACCAAAATGGTTGAAACAGTTTATGTAACTTATATAAATATCACCATGTACATCTATAACAATTATTTACCTTCAAACTCCATCCACTTACATGCATTGACCTGGTCAACCCTGCCTATAGCATCAAATTCCTTAGAAACAAGGGTTTTTTAATAGGTTCCACTCACTACCCTGACACACCACTACCACTTAGAGATGCCTAATGGAGTCCTATAAAACATAAAAATCTCAAACAAAACTTACCAATACATTTTGGGTCATTATCAACAATATTTATCCAATTAATTTACTATAAGGGTTTTGAGAGGGTTTTATATCAGTTCTTGTGTTAGTGATTATTCATATAGTATTTATGTTTAAATTCAAAAATAATGCTTGAAGATGTAATCCAATACCCTTAAAAATATCTCCAAAAAGGATTATGACACCATTAAAATTTTACACATGCCAATGAGCATCTAAACTTCCTTCTTGGGTTCTCATTTCTTCATTTGGCATGCATAAGAGAACTCAAAACATGTTTTATTGCCTTCTCCTTCAATTTATGACATAATACTTGGTCAACATAATTTTCATAAATTTTAAAACCTCAATATATGCTCATATGTTCTTTATCACCTTTAAAACTCAACTTGACCCTTATTTAGACCACACTAGGTCTCTATGCACGTTAGGTCTAGAACCACCAATCATATTTGGATCTTGAAAACACTTGAAAACCTCTTGAATTATTATAAAAACATCAAAAAAATTCAAATTACATCATATCAATCTCAAATTCTATCATCCTTCTTCACATAGGTCTCATATAACTCATCTCACTATGTTATTAGGCCTGTTCCATCACACAAGGTCTCTCATGTAAGGATTAAGCCCAATACCTAACCTTCATACCACTATAAATGTACATTCCAACTCACTCACATGTTAAAAACATCTTCTCATTTTCTCTAACACTTCATTTAATACCTTCAATCTCATCCACATCTGTATCACCATCATCATGCCTTTACAATCCATGTCCATGCTTAAGGAACTAGGTCATCAACCAAACCTACTACATACCACACCTTATTGAGACCTTATTGTTAATTTATATGAAATTTGAGACTTATTAACATGCCAAAACACCTTTTTAATATGTTTAATTATTTCTTCACATCTTCTCACAATCTTTTCATATCACAACATAGAGCCAAGATCTTATGCAAAACTCAAAAATCTACTAGGCTATACTTGATTCATCATGAGTACTTACCATGTATCTTCTAAATATCACCTCTAGTACATAAATTAACTTTTACTACCTTTGAAATCAATGACAACATTAATACTATAGACACACCAATAGAAACATAACTCAACAATCTCCCCCTTTGTCATTGATGGTAATTACTCTAACAGAGTAGACTACTTTCATCTCTCCAAGCTGGTTATCCCTATCAAGTATTTCTTCCCCTTTTACATTAATGACAAAGGTAATATATAATATAAATATTGATCCTTGGACTTGGACATTCACATATCTAGCAAGCTCCCCCTTTATCCATGCACACTTATCTTCAAGCTTCTCAAACCATATGAGTTAGCTCCCCTTAACTCTTATGAAAGCTCTATAGATATTTAAACAAACTCCTCAAGTCATTAGATCTTGAAATATCTCATAGAAACTTTTAACAGGTCACTTCAAATAACCATGTCTAGAAACAACTCCATATACTCCTCATATCATCAAATAACCTTCCTTATTCTCATCATGCTCTTGATCTTCACCTAAATCCATCCATCTCTTCATACATTTATACCTGATGCTTGATGATTACCTACTTAGAGAACTCTTGAAGAAACACATGAAGCTCTCTTAACATCACACTCATCACAATATCTAGGATTTTATAGGATAACCTTTACCTCAAAGCTATTTACTTGATTACCTCAATATTTTCCCCTATCTAATTTTGAACATATGACAACATCAGATGTTACTTGATTCATAATTTTTATAAACAAGGTTAGAATATCCTCATTTATCCTCAAACTATGTGCACACTACTTATCTTCTCTTAACTAACAAAAATAGATGATCACCTTACATTAATCTCAAATCTAATTAAGTTTACAACTCCTTAATCATAATGTAATAAAGCTCCCCTTATGATCATGCTCTCCTTTCAAGTTTACCCAACACATTATTAGCTTGCATACATATGAACACCAAACTTCTTGCTTAATATCTGATAAAACCAAAATAATAAATTCTTAATATGGCCAAATCATCTTCTTGTAACTAACTCTAATTAGTTTTTATAGAAATCCACATATTAGGCCTATCTACAAATGATGGCATTGTTCTAAATAACAAACTTAGACATCTGTACATAGATATATTTATTTTAAATGTATCATATCAAAATTATAATTCATGTTATAGTTTATTCCTTTTATGTTTTACAATAAATCATGGCTCAAGCTTAGTTCAAAATGACTTTCATGTGGTAATTTGGCAATTAGATATGTGAGACATCAATCTTTATGGCATACCTCTATCAAACCATCATCAAAAAATTTTAAGATTCTTATGACATATCATACCTAGTAAGAGTATATATATTAGTTTTGTATTTCACACACTTTGTCAAGGTCCTCATACATTGTTCTCATGCATTACAGGATGGTAATGTTACCTTAGAATTCACCAAAAATTACTTGAATCCACATGGTAATGATTCAAAGTAATCAACTCTACAGTCATCTTACATTCATTATATCTTCATTGTCTCATGAATTATTAAAAACCTTATTCATTCAAGTAAAGTTAAAATACATGAAATAACACCCAAAATTTATGCATCACGAATGCTCAACCACACCTCAAATAGGTCTCAACAACATACTCATTCTTCTAATCAAACCACTACTCATCTATGATAGCTTTATAGGTTCAACTCAGCTCCTCTAGCTTGATGATCATCTCCAATCCTTGAAACTTATGGTCAATATCTCTACCAAGAAAGACATTGGTCTTAAATACCAATCAACTCTCATGAGCCTCTACCTACTAAGATACCTACACATACCTATAACTTTTTGTCCATGTACTTGTTATATCATATTTTTTTATCCACACTTGGATACCAAAATGTTTTTACATCTCATTCTTATTTTCTATGGATTGATGAATTATCTTGGTATCTCCCACTAATCATATAGATCCCTTAGGGACTACTATTTCCCCTTCTTATTCTTATCAACAATTTTATGCTCATTTTGCTTGCATAGACAGCTATAATTTTTAAACAAACCCCCATACATTGTTTGATAAACATATTTACATTTGATCTCTATTGAGGATTACATTCCCTCATGATCAACACCATCATTTTTGTACATGTTGCTAAATACCACAACTCCATCATATACTAAAGTAATCAAATAGACCAATATCAAGCAACCTCATTGTACTTTAGTCATGCTTGATCTCATATGATCTACTTTAGGATATTAGGTCTTATCCAAAGGAACAAGATCTAATACCAATTATTGGAATTATATACTAAGAGGAGGGGTGAATTTATTGTATAACAATAACTATTTTATTCCATTCATCATTCTATGAAGCATTCATTCACATAAAAGATTAATTCATAAATAAACAACTACACAAGTATATCATAAGAGATATGTGGGAAACCATCTTGGGGAATAAAAAACACTAAACCATAAACATGTAATATATTACTATAATGTCAATATCCAAAGTTTAGTGAATCACCAACTTCACAAGGAACTCCAACCCCTATCTAGATAAGCACCAACTTAACTATTATTCATCAAGCTCTATCTTACAAGGAGGCTCCATCTCCTAGGTAAATTAAAACCAACTAAGTCACATATAATATCTAATCACATTATAATACCTATTTCTAACTCAAATTTAGATGACCTCCTTTATTTTCACTCTTTACCCTTCAATCTCACTCAAACAGTCTCTTAGGCCTTATTTCTCAATTAGCCTCTTCTAGGATCATTAGGTTCATTGACCTTATTATCCACTTGAAAATGATATGTTAGATAAACATTTATAATACTATTCCTCTTATTTTCCTCAATTACCTATTGCTTCTCCTTTAATTATCTCTTTATTTCACTTGTATTCACACACCTCTAACTATCTCAAATAGGCCAATTAGGCCTTACATTTATACTCAACTCGTGGTCTCACCCATCTTGGTCAGCCAAGATCCTCTCTAGTCAAAAAAAAATTACACACAAGAAACAACCCATATATAGGTTTTTTATACCCCTTAAGGGCCAAAACATGATTAGGCCTAAAGGAGACCTAATGTAATTAGGTCTATCTTAAACACACATTTCCAATCTGACCTATTATACCATATTTGGCCTTAACCAATGATTTAAACACTTAAAATTATCCTAAATAATACTTATTATAACTTCCATATAGGTACACACAACTTTTACACTCAAATCACCACTTCAACCAAGTTATTAGGCCTACTCCATTTGGCCTTATCACTGCTTGAAATTTTGTCTCAAATAGCTAAAGTATACAATCAATTTTCTCAAACAAACCATACAAATAATGGATTAATAGATAATTCATTACCTCAAAAACATCACTATATCCATTTTACATCACCAAGCACAACAAATGGTCTCAAACCAACTCTTCCAATATGACCACTTAAAATGGTCAAACATAATCAAAGTATAGTCAAGAACTCTTGACGCTCAAAACTATAATAGGAACAAAATAATATTATAAAAGTATTATCATAAACCTATTATACCTATTTAACATCTAAAAACTCTTTTTATTCTTAAAATATTGTCAAAACACCCCAAACTCACCTATACAAAGTGACTACTCAAACTGCATATATCCTCCAAAAACACAATCATGAATAACTTTATAATTAGTATTTGAAAGTAAACTTTAATGACATATAATGATTTTTAATAGTTTCTATATTGTATATATATAATTATCCAATATTTATATCTCTTATTCTATCATCTATCATTGGTCTTACATACTAATCTCTCCAGCCTCTCTCTCACTATCTTAACATAGCCAGACAAGCCATTTTCGATTTCACATCTCAACACCTCAAAGTGACTCATAACCTTTCATTAGTATTTTAGAGTTAATCTAGGTATAAAAAAATCAAAATTTTCATTATATTAAATTACTCTTGTCATAGGTCTTCAAACCCTTCATTTCACCTAGCACACTTGAAACAGTCATTATGGCTTAAGAACCAGTCATGGTGATCATGATTTACAATACATGTATAACCAATTCTAAAAAATAATAAACAATTTTTATGATACTTAAATATCCTTATACCATATTCAAACACAAAATTACATAGGTAAATTTCAAATATAGAACAAACAGATCAAATTTTGAACCTCACTCTTTCACTATCCATCTCCACCCAGATAAGCCATCTTGAGAGCATTGTTTTCACCATTTGATATGAATACCAAAGAATATAATAAACATTTATAGGGTTTATATGTATTTATTAAAAACATAAATCAATTTTTTCATTCCCTAATCCTTTGTAACCACTCCCTAATCTCTTTCTCATTTTGACTAGTTTTTCTTCATTGTCTTCACTATTATCCATTTTAGCGATAGGTCAAATTGGATGAACAAAATGGTTGAAATATATGATATAACTTTTAAAAATAGAAAAATTTACATAAATAACATGTATTGACCTTAAACTTCTATCAACTTGCATGCACTGACCTAGTTAACCCTACCTATATCATCAAATTCTTCAAAAGTAAGTCTTTTTCTATAGTTCTACGCACTGCCCTGACACACCACTACCACTTAGACATGCCTGATGGAGTCCTATACAACATAAAAAAATAAAACAATAACTACCAATAAATTATATTTCATTCTCAACAATATTTATCTAATCAAGTTATTATGAGGGTTTTGAGATGGTTTTAAACCAATTCTGGTGTTAGCAATTATTCATGTAGTATTTCCCCTCAAATGCCTAATTTATGCTTTTATATATAGGCCAAGACCTTTCCCAATATCTCCCAAAATTATTATTACACCATTTAAATTTTACACATGCCAATGAACATCTAAAATTCCTTCTCATGTTCTCATTTCTTCATTTTACATGCACAAGAGACCTCAAAACATGATTTCTTGCCTTCTCATTCAATTTATGACCTAAAACGTGGTAAAAAAACCTTATAATAACCTATAATACCTCAATCCATTCTCATATGTACTTTATCACCTTGAAACTTAGCTTGACCCTTCTTTAGACCACACAGGTCTCTATGCACATTAGGTCTAAAACCACTAGTCATACTTGGATATTAAAAATACTTGAAAACCTATTGAATTATTATAAAAACATCACACACATGTCAAATTAAATCATATAAATATCACATTATATCATCCTTCTTCACACAATTCTCATACAACTCATCTCATTATGTTACTAGGCATGTTCTATCACACTACGTCTCTCATGCAAAGACAGCCTCAATACCTAACCTTCCTACCACTGTAGATGTAATTTAAACCTCACTCATACATTAAGAACATCTTCTCATTTTATCTAACACTTAAATTTTTTACCTTAAATCTCATCCACATCTATATCACCATCATCATGATTTTACAAGCCATGTCCATGCTCAAGGAACTAGGTCATCAACCATACCTACTAGGTACCACATCATCTTGAGATGTTATTACTAATGTAGATGAAATTTTAAACTAATTAACATGCCAAAACACATTTTTACTATTCTCAATTACTACTTCACATCTAATAGATCTGGTTTAGATTAGCATAAAATTAATACAAACTATAAGAGTCAAATATCAGATAAAATAATTTAAATACCATAATATATTATTATATTCTACTCTCTAAAAACCATATAAGAGTACATATGCTATATTAATAGTCTTTCCCATATTTTGGGAGATCAAATGTCCACCAAAATACCACATAAACAAACTCCCAACAACCCACTATATTTGAATATATTGTGACTAACAATATATTTGATTAACTAACACACACTAATAAATCTAACCCATAAATTATTAATGTATTATTATATATCAAACAATAATTATGTTATAAATTAACAATTTCAACACACCATACCTCAACATTCACCCCCTTATGAACATTATTAATCCTATTTATAGCCCCTTAATGTGAGCATGGGGAGAATATATATCTTCAAGAACTAGCCCAAATAGAATCATATGTTAATGCATACTTTTAGGTATGCATACTACTACCTCAATCTTGATATCTAGATATTTATACACATGACCACTACTATGTGAATTAATTCATACCACATTTACTGCATGTGATCACAATGGACATGTCATTCATTGATCATCACCATAAAGAAGTAAGGCAGTCAGAGGAGCTCTACAGTAAGTTGCCCTCTTATACAAATATTTGCCACATTCCATTATATCTACACTCTCATTTTTCTCAAATATCATAGGATTTATGAACCAGTTATGGGAATGAAAACACATAATACTCAAAAAATTACATATCATGAGGATTAAATCTTCATTGTCATCTGATGTAGCCTCTATTAATTTTTGTTTCCACCCAAACAAAAATAGTATAGATAGTTTCCACTACCACTAAATAAATATCCTTGTCATATCTAATTTGGTGCAAAGCACACCACATTTAAAAAATGAAAAATGACACCACACATGTCAATAGTAATGTTCTTATGTTCTTGTTCAAACACACACACAAAACTCATCAAATCATTCAAGGGGGTTATCATTGGTGATTGAAAAGAGGGTATATAAATTTCACCCTCTATTTCCTCCATCCTCTAGTAGGTGATACTACTTACTTAGCACATGTGTCGATAAAGCTTGGTTTAGGAGAAATTCCTCCCATAATTTGGGCATCAAGTACAAGCAAAAATGTGTTTGTGACGTAATTTTTTTTTTTTTACAATTTTGATTCTATATGAAAACTTTCTAAAAATATTTAACATTATAAAATATTTTGATAGACACATAAAAATGACTCTTAATTTTAATACTCAACTCATTTTTTTTTACAAGACCATAAAGAATTGAATAATTAATGTTATGATGACCGACTATAACAACCAAATGACCCATACAAAAAACTCAATTATTTTAAAAACCTTATGACTCTAATCAGGAAATGCCTAGAAAGACAACTATATAAAATACTTTAAATTAAAGATATACCTTATAAAACTCAAATATTAAACCTTTCATAAAAAATAAGTAAATGCCAAAGCTATGTAAACTCCACATGATATATGGTCTGATACTTGGCTCAAGATTTTAAAATCAAAGACTCTATAAAATAAAACTATAGACTTTGTACAAAATTAAGTTTAAAAAATAAACTTGATTTAAGATAAACCTAAGATAAATAAACATGATGCAAACCCAAAAATAAACTAAGTGAACAATAACCAAAAATAGTAACCTCAAATGAGCTGGTTGGGATGAAGAGGACCACATTAGAGTTGAATAGAAATGGTTATGTAGTCATATATAGCTAAAAATTATTGACCATCATTCCAAATAGAAAAATGTATATCTGGATGCAATGGAGTGGCAAGTCGATGAAGTCACTATGAAGTCAAGATCAAGATTTTATTTGAGTATGAACTAATTGGGATATGAGTGGATAAAATATATGCAACTAATGTTATCCATGTCTAATGATTATATAGTTGATCTTATGTCACATCTACAAATGATGTAATTTAATAGAATATAGGATCTGATATGCATATGCCACACTTGTAGCATCAATATGGTAGAGTTTTGATGTGGTTGAAGCAAGGGTATTAAATCCTCAACATGTCTTTCAAAATAATAAATTGAGAGTTATGCAAACCAAAAATACATGAAGGTACAATTGAATGATGGATTACTACATGATCAGGTCATATGATGTAAGAAAGAGGTAGCCGTAAGTGTATAATAGAAAACTTCACAAGCAATTAAATTATCTTCAACCCTATACTACAATCTTCGTAATAAAACATTCCTTTGCCATCCCAGTGGTAAAGTGTAAAACTATTACCCCTGAAGAATTCTCATAAATCCATTAAATATTTTGATTAGACTACTCTAATACCAAATAATAGATTTAGTTTAGATTAGTAGAAAATTAATACAAACTAAAAGAGCCAAATGCTAGATTAAAAAATTTGAATACCATAATATATTATTATATTCTACTCTCTAAAAATCATACAAAAGTATATATTATATAGGAAGAATCTTTCCAATATTTGGGGAGATCAAATCTCCACTAAAATCTCACACAAATAAACTCCCAACAACCCACTATATTCAAATATATTGTGACTAACAATATAAACTAACACACACTAATAAATCTAACCCACAAACTATTAATGTATTATTATTTATCAAACAAAAATTATGTTATACATTAATAATTTGAACACACCATACCTTAACAACATCCTCTCACAAGCTTTTCATAGCACAACATTGAGCCAAGAATGTAGAACTCAAAAATCTACTAAGCTATGCTTGAGTCATCATGAATACTTACCATGTCCCTTCTCAAGAGAATCTCTAGGATATCAATGACTTTTGACTAACTTTGACATCAATTACAACCTTAATTCTATAGACACACCAATAGAGACATACCTTTATAAAAAGCTAAAAACATCAAACACTAGTTCTTGAGATACTTGTCCACCAAATAGATAGAAAAAAACTCCTATTAAAAGATATAAAACCCTCTTTTTTGCCTTAACCTTCCTCCCTTTTGAGTTTATTTGAGATATTTCCACCATATATTAGTATTCCACCCATCTATATCATCTAGTGATTTATCCTTTTTATTAAAATTCATGCATATGCCCACAAACTTGGTTCAACAACCCATAGGCTCAACCTATTATTCCACCACCCAATTGTTCTATCCATAGACCTACAACTTGTGCCCCAAAGTGTAACCCAATTCCATAGAGATCCTAAAATGTTAGAGGTTACCTCATTTAAAACTATCTAATGTGTGTATAAAACCCTCATCAACACTTTATTTAAGAGGTGATGGAATGGTTGGTATCGATTAGATAGTTAGGAGATAAAAAATAAAATGGACTACAATTTTTCTTGTAGCCTACAAAGTTGCTTAAGTTTGGGTGGGGTGGGTATATCTATGATAGCCCTAGTCTTATTGGGATAGACTTATATATCATGGATGGAGATGATAAAACTTAGGATCTTACCATCAAGACTCTAAAAACACACTTTTTGGAATTGAGATAGACATGAAATTAGATTAGGTTGTCAAAGATTACTTTAATAATAGAAAGATGGTCTTTTTGGAAATTTGACTTATTGAGAAGGTCATCCATATAATATTTAACAATTTTTTGGATTATATCATGAAATATATAATTCATATCTCTATTATAAGTCGTTCCCACATTTTTTAGGCTGAAAGGCATAACCTTATAGCAAAAAGTCCCTGAAGGGGTAATAAAGGAAGTCTTATGTTGGTCCTCTAAGGTTATAAGGATTTGATTATATCTATAAAATTCATCCATAAGTGACAACATTTCATGTCTTGCTATCAAATCCACTAGTTAATCGATGTTAGGAAGAGGAAAGTCATATTTAGGACAAGTTAAGTTTAGGTCTAAAAAATTAGTACAAAGATAGATACCCCTATGGATTTTGTGACAGACATAATATTAAACACCCATTGATGGTAATTAATTATCTAAAATAAATTAAAGGATAAGAGGCACTATAGTTCTAATTTTACTAAAATTACAACATGAGGATGCATTTTTTATAGCTTTTGCTTCACAGGTTTAGCTTCCTAGATAGTGATAATATTGTGAACAATGATATCAGGGTTGATACCTAGCATGTCACTATATGACCAAGCAAAAGCCTCAATATGTTCTACTAAGAATTTGGTAAAGAATTGATGCTCCTAATATTATAGATATCTTCAAACCTTAATGATGTGTGAGACATCTTAAGACCCTAATTTAATGTCTACGGTGGCTTAATTTTAAAAATTAGATGTTTTAGCCAGTAAAGAATTATGTAAGTGAAATTTTTTTGTCCCTAAGTCAAGATGGAATCATCATCCTAACACTGAAGGATGAGAATGGTAGGAGAGTCCTATTATAAAATACTAGGGTAGGTAAGGGGAATGGAAATAATTTATCCATTTCTATCATAGGTTAGAGGTCCTAGGTTGATCATATTGACTAAAACAAGTTTTTGGGGGATGGAAATGATATCATCTATTTTAGGAAGAACATTAGATGGTGACTCTATGATGCACTCTTCAAGATTGAATACAGGGGTGACTTTAAGAATGGCTTTAAGAGTTTTATTAAACCCAATAATGTTTTTCTTTGGGTTTCCTAAAATCTCCTAATAGAACATCATGTGGTCCTTGCTCATAATGTCCCATACCAAAGCCTTTCTATGCACATTGTTATAAGTACATTTGAGCAAAAAATGGTTTATCTAGGAATGAGAAGTTTGAGGAGAATGGTTTGGCATGAGATGGGATGTCAAGGTATAATGATGATCAATCAATCCCTACATATACCAAATGAGTATATAGGAAAGAAGGGTGAAGGGAAAAAGATACCTAAGATTAGGATGATAGTCACACTACTTATCTAGGCACCCATACTCTTGAGGAGTAGGAAGGGTGTTAAGTGTTAATAATTGGTATTCTACTAATATGGAGTTTAGAGAAGCCTTAACAAGGATTTGTGATGAAGTCATCTAACTAGTTGATGCTTTATTATATGATGATGAGGGGATTGTTATTTTTAGGGTGAGTAAAATGTCATTAGGTCTAAAGGTTAAATTATAGTTTTAAATAGATAGAGATCATAGGGGATGATATACACTTGGACCTCATGTTCATATTTGATGCATCAGTTCAAGATAGATGGCACACATCGCATAGTATGGATCTAAGGACTTCCTAAGAGGATATTATATTGGAACTCATCTTCTATAACATAAAACAAATAGGGAAGGATATGTAACCTACCTAGATGGGGAGGATAATGGTTCTTAGAGTAGGAGCCATGGTATCATTGAAAGTGCACAAGATGGTTGGGGATTGGGTCACAACTATTTATGGAAGTTGTATTTTTTTAAATGCATGTGATAAGATAATATTAATCTTATCCCTATTTTTAATCATAACTCTTTTGATTTGAGTTTAATTAATTTTTGTGGTGACAAATAGGGGTGGGTCTTGGTCTTTGTATGTTAATAAAATTGTCTCAGAATCATTTAAACTAATAGATGAAGCCATCTACAAAGCTCTAATGAATGTTTTCATAAGTTGGGGTTTATCAGGTTACAATTATATTACCTGAAGTGATTTTATCATTGCTTGAAAATGCTAAAGGGAATTCCCAATAATTTCATAGAGGGACATTTTGGCTAAGATATGGTAGAGTTACTTAAGAACTGATATATTTATGATTTTTGAGGAATTATTCTTCTGCATTTTCCCCAAAATAAATATTTTAGGTTTTATAGTGCAAGATCTAAAGGATTCTATAGTTGGGATAGGGATTTTGGCCATGAAAACTTTGGTTTTATTGTTAGAGGTACAATCACTAAGGGGGGTGAATCAATGAGCCTAGATATTTCAACTTTAGTTCCAATCTTTAAAACTCTTAATCAATACATACATACATTTATGAGGCATACACATCATTCATAACAATGAAAAAAAAATACAATGCAAGATCAAGCATATAACACATGACACATGGGAAACACTATTTGGGGAGAAAACCCATTGTAACTTTCAATCCAATTTATACCAAATACAACTAACCAAAGAACTATGATCCCTTGTTTTAGTGAGACTACAATCCCACAAGGAGCTACCACACCTATCTAGTTTAGCTACCACAACAACTAGACATTTAGAAATTTTCCTCTTGTAAGGAGGCTATAACCCCCTTAGATGTTGAGCTACCATTACAAAACCTATGAACACATCCACCTTTGCACTGATGCCTTCAACACCTAATGATGGACATTTGAATATTACTCTTCACCTTCACTCAAACTCAAATAATAAGAGCACTATTATACCAATAGAATTATGACCCATAGGTCATACAAATAGTCCTCAATCTGATCTACTCATCTACTAGGCACTCTACCTATCCTTTTCTCTATAATTCACATACAAAAGCCTCTCACAAATCTCTCACTAGTCTCTCATCCAATATCTAGAAACCAACACATTTTGTTTCACTATTTATATATAAATCATGACCATCACCATCTTAGTCATCCATTAAGCATCTATCTCACTAAGACATAGCTTTATACAATCTTTATAGGTCAGCCATAGCATCTATGGGTCACCCTTAAGCATATACACCTTTTAATACGGCCCTTGTATCTTGTATAGGTCTCATGGAGACCTATTCACCCATTTAGCACATCAATGATAAAAATAGGAACATGGGACTACTTCCAAAAGCATAGGTCCACAATACATCACCCCTTAGTCATCCTCAAATGCTTATAGTCACCATGAATGAATACATAGTCAACATATAAACCTTTATTCATACTACATATGATTTTTCAAACCTTCATAATGCACACATATGGTCCTAATGGAGTAGACAACACTCCCCAATAGCCATTTCATCAAGATATATAAAAATAGCATCAAAACAAGTTCAAATAAACATCTCAAGTCACTTGAAGAACAAGTACAAACACATAGTCATATTTTAACCATAATATATTTTATTATACTAATAATTATACATAAAAATTCATATTTATATATTCACCTTGGAGTCTTCTACCACTTTGCTTTTTATACCATGAGCAAATTCTACATAGATCATAAGATATGATTCAAAAACCATAGACTAGTTTTTCCCTTATTAAATTTGAATATTTAATTAAAAATGGTCACAATTAAATATTGAAAAAATTTATTGCATCTTGAGTCCTTGATGCTAAAATTAAATACACACCATTGATCTTATTATTCTAAGCTCAACCTTTAACACACATTTCACTAATACCAAATGTTAAAACTTGAACATGTTGACCTCATCTTGTGTAATCTTATAATGTTGACTCATCATGCACCATCGATCTCTATTGATTATTTAGGTCTTTATCTTATATCACTCACCATTCTATCTTTCTCAAAACCCTTGTGATCATGACACTTAGTACCCTCGCATGCCTTCTGATCACTTTAACTATTAAACATCATACACTTCTTACCATCTCCCTCAACATGAACCATTAGATCAAAATAGTATAATAACCTATGAACCATTATATATTAATTTCTTCCTAATATTTAAGTCTTGAAAAGTATACAAAGTATGGGGACCATTTCACTCTGTCTAAGTAGCCAACACTGAACCTTAATAACTTCTTATGTGCTTAGGTGCATGATCTAAAATTTATGCCATATGATCACCTTTCAAATAGGAATCCAACCATATTTAAAATTTATCTTGAAACATTCATATGAGTTAGATATATTTAAATTAAAATTCCTTCTCAAAATATTCTATCACAGAGCCAACTATGCTTAGAACTTGCCTATAAGGCCAACTTTGCTCTTGCATAAATTTTGTTGTGCTTTAATCATGATCTAAAATTTAGTGCATAAGATCCTCTCACATAGGGTATAACATCTATATATCAATATAATTTTTAAACCTTCACATCTTTGAGATATTAAATCAACAAAATACTTACTTGACTTTATTTGAACATCAAAAACACTATCAAAATACCTAGGAGCCCAAATTTGTACATGCATATCTTTTGTCACACTACATTACATGACCTAATATTTGGTGTAAAATGACTAATAATAAAACTAAACAAACCCATATGATCAATTTATCTTTAAAATTCCACACATGTTTGATATTCTATCACCAAAGTGCTTACTCGGCACTTTCTTGCCTCATGTAAATTTGATTATGGGAAAACACTATCAAACTGCTTGGGAGCTCAACTTTACACTTGCATATACTTTGAATCACTTTAGTTCATGATCTAAAATTTATTGAAAATAAAATAGGGAATAATGTGATCATAACCATATGATCAACTCCCCTTGACTCATCCACACATGGCAATGGTGACATCATCAAATTGCCTACTTAGATTTTTTTTCCATTAGACCCAAAATGTCTAGATGAGAATAATGATGAACCAAGTGAATTATACTGATACACACAAGATATCCAATCATCCTTTACCATTTATATGAACCCTCATAAATTATAAATACTTCATACTCATCCCTAATCATCTCAAACCATGCCAAAATTGAAGATCAACCCAACATTCTTCAAGAATACTAGGACAAGCACATTGCACACTTTGTCATTATCACTTAGATTATCAAGTCACTTCATCCACTCACTAGGTCACCACCATGATATCATCATGACATAATTTACAACTCTCTAATACTCTCATCCTTTGTCATTAATGTCAACAACCATCTTATAACAATATACAGCTCACCTTCCTTTTTTTCTCTTTAAGCACTCTCACAATAGGAACTTTATCCCCCTTTAACACAATGATAAAGTGGTTGAAATATCATCTTGAGGAGATAAAAATACTACCAACAATAGAGGACCACCTTAAAAATATGATACAAACTCTACCTTTCCTTAATCCGACCTTTTTTTGCCTTGATAAACTTCCTCTTGCTCCATACCAACACTCTCTTCAACCAAGCACTACATTAAATGAAGAAAGAACACACAAAATAATAAAAACTAATGTAAATAACCAAGAAACATATGATATATATACTCCCTCTAAGATTTCTAATCCATTTCACATCTTGATCATCTTTAGATCTTTGCATACATGAAGAACTACCACACATGATTACTAGACTTCTTTCTCAAGCTACCACAACAACCATCAACAGAACTTCATGCCACTCACTAAATATTAAAAATGATTTCAACCAACCTAAGAACTCTCTATGAAACAAACATACCTTTATATTTTGGACACACTGATCAAAAATCACTCTTCTTCACACTAGGCATGTCTAGTCTCCTTATAGCCCTACCTGGAACTTGTAGAGCACAAAAATTTCAATAAACACATCTTAAATACCTAAAAATCCATATATATATCACTCTCATATTTTCCTTTAATTAAATAAATTTTCATCAACTAGATCATCCTCTGTAACATACTTTCTTTACAAACTAACTACCCAATTAAGCCTCCAACTTGATACAAACTTAAATAACTTGGGAACCAAAAACCTTCAAATCTCTATGAATTTTTATTTGAAAACCCATTTGGATTATTAAACATATTAATAAACCTCAACTCATAATGCAAACCACTTTTCTAGCATAGCCCAAAACCCTAGAATCTTAAACCATATAGAGTCAATAAACCTCCTTCTAGTCAATGCTCTTATCAAAAACTTCTTACACACCTTGATAAAAACCATCACACACTTCTAGACCAAAAATTGAGCCTCCATAACTTTGGGAACATAGACTTCCTATAACTAATTTTAGGCTTGCTTTCTCTTAAGCCAAGAACTGAGAAAACTAAGAGCATAAAAATATATTCAATTGGTACACACATACCTTTAGACCATAAAACACCTAGATCACATCATAAATAAGTGAATATACCTTTTTGAACACCAAAAACTTCCTTATAATGCATCAAACTCATTATGCAATCTATAAATAAACATTCTAATCCTATACTATAGCTCCTTCATAAATCTCTAAAATAAGCTCATGATCTTGTTGCTCCCCTTTAACCAAATACCTTCTCTAATTTGCATTATCATCTTGATCACACAAACTTGTTCCTCCATAATACAATATGTCTCCTAAGTATCATAGACAGACACCCTACTTCACAATGTCCTTAAATAATGTGAAACTAGTAGTTGTCCATAATTCCTCATATTCCTTCTCCTCCTTGGTCATTTTATACTTGTAGTTCTTCTACTTTTTGTTAGGCTTAAGAAAATAAAGATGCTAAACCACTAAATAATTCTCCTTTTATTTTAGGATTGACAATACATGGAGACATCAAATATTCATGACATACCTTTCCATCTAAAGGATTCACCTTGTAGTTTAGAACCTCATCACTAGGCAATGAAAATTGATGTTCTTTGAATGAAACTTTCTCAACAATAGTAGGATGTTCACTTGGATCCATACTTACCTCATAACTAGCCTCAACTAGTACTTTGGTCTTCTCTTTGAGCTTGGTCTCTACATTCTCAACATGAGCAGACAATGAGACCTCTTGGCACTCTTCAACTTCTGAAGCATCCTCCACCATAGAAAATAGATTACTTAGACCTACATACTCGTCATGACTCACACTTATCACCTTTATCTTCCATGTGTTGAATTTACTTCTTTATTTCACTTTAAGAGCCTAATTAAACATATTCTAACTTATATACCTTTACTTTTAGAACCTAGCAATATGACTTATTTGTTCACAATTGTAGCACACCATACTCCTTGATGGAAAAATAGTTTGTCTTACCATTTTTGGATAGAAACATGTAATGTGTCCTATGTCATGATAAATGAAAAAACCTCCTTTTTTTGAAGAGGACTCACATTGTCTAATCTTATATGGATAATGGTTTACAAAGTGTCCCACATTAAGACTACTAAAGAACTTAATTTTACTCACTCTTTTTGACTGATGACCCCCATCATAGTTTCATGAAAACTCATTTTTAATAGGTATTTTTCATTATCTATCCCTATGACCAAATTGATTACATGTGTAATAATAACCATTAAATCTTGCATACCTAATGGCATTACGTTGTTTGATCTGCTTTGTCTTCATTCTGCCAACACCTTCATTCCTTGTCTGATGATTTTTCTTCAAAACCTAATCCACCTTGATATCATTGTTATTCATGTCAACTTGAGTATCAAATTTGGGATCTTCATTAAAACCCAATCCATATTTATTACTAAATAAATATGAGATCATATAAATCATTAGAACTTTTATCAAACTTGACAAATGATTTCACCTTGCTTGTAGATTTATCTAACTCATCTTTCAAAGACACAATCTCAAAAGTGTACCTTGAGCATTATTTTTCTTTATCTCATAGACCTTAAGACAAATATTCCAACTAAGAATTAAGAAACATGACAACACCTTCATGCTCCCTATATTCTTCAATCAATTTTGCCTCAAACACACTGAATTACTCCTCACAATCCTTGAGTTTATATTTCATCTTCTTATTGATCTTCTTCTCAATATTTATTTCTTCAAGAGCATTCATCAATATAGTATCACAGTCCACCTCATCTTCATCATCATTTGAATCACTCCAAGTAGACTCCTTTTGATGCGAGAAACTTCCTTCCTCAACCATGAACAAAGATTCATATTTAGTAGGATTATCATTTTCATGATCATATTCTGAGTCATTATCTTCACTCTCATCTGATGAGTTGGAATTTTCTTTGGTTTAGAGACTCTTCTTATTTTTGGAGGACTTCTTCTTGATAAAATTTTTGAATCCTTTCTTAATGTATGTCTTCATGTCATCATCTTGGCCTTCATTATGATCTTCATCATCTTTATTATCATGTTTATGGGGGCACCTATGATCAAAAGGTCATATCCCTCCACACTTGAAATATTTGAAGAGTAGTTTACCCTTATACTTCCATGAGCCTATGTTCAATTTTCTAGTAATCAAAGTAATTAGTTCAACCTCATCAATATCAGATATATCATCCTCTTTGGGTTTTTTACCTTGGAACTTATTCTTAAGCTTCATTTTTTTATTTAAATTTGATTCCTTCTTTAGTGGTATACCATCATTTACTATCATCTCATATGTAGTAAGGGTGACATGAAATTGATCCATCATCAACTGAGTAAGATCATGACATTATTCTATAACAAATAATTTTGGATCAAACTTGAGGGATAGAGACCTTAATACCTTTTAGATTAAAGTAAACTCTTCAAGATTCTCTCCAAGACTTTTTATGATGCTCACAATCTTATCAAATATCTGTAGAAAGGATGCTAAAAAATCTTCTTTCTTCATCTTGATACTTTCAAATTACCTTGAGTGAGTCTACAACTTAGCAAGCTTAACCTTTAAATCTCCTTCATAAATTATCTATATTTTTCCCATATCTCTTTATAAAATTTATAGTGGATTACCTTAGTGAACTCAGTCTCTGTAATACCAAAAGTGATAGTATTCATTGCCTTATAACTATATTCAAATAGCTTCTTATTTGTATCACTTGATGGAGGAGTAGTAAGAACAACATAACCATCCACAACATATTATCATACATAAAACCCTAGGTACAATCACTGAGAGGGGAGGTAAATTAATGAGCCCAAATATTTCAACTTTAGTTCCAATCTTTTCAAAATTTTAATCAGTACATACATACATTTATGAGGCATACACATCATTCCTATCAATGAACAAGAAAGATAATGTAAGATCAAGCATATAACACATGACATACATGGGAAACCCTCTTGGGGGAGAAAACCCACTAGAACATACAATTGGACTACTATCCTATAATTACAAGATCTAATGTAAACTAGATAGAATTGATCAAGGAATTATGATCCCTTATTTTAGTGAGATTGCAATCCCACAAGGAGCTATCACACCTATCTAGGTTAGCTACCATAACAACTAGACCTTTATCAAGTTTCACCTTGCAAGGAGGTTGTAAAACCCTTAGATGTTGAGTTTCCAAAAAAAAACACCTATGAACTAATCCACCTTTGCATTGATGTCTTCAACACCAGATGATGGACCTTTGATTATCACTCTTCACCTTCACTTATACACAAATATAAAGAGCACTATTTTTTGAATAGAATTATAACCAATAGGTCATACAAATAGTCCTCAATCTTATCTACTCATTAATTCATCTGCTTGGTACTCTACCTCTCCTTTGCTCCATAATTCACACACCCAAGCCTCTTACAAAATTCTCATTAGTCTCTCACCCAATATCTATTAACCAACACATTTTGTTTCACTATTTATACAGCAATCATGATCATCACCATCTTGGATGGCCATTAAGCATACCTTAGCAGTTATAGCATTTATCTCACTAAGACATAGCTCAATACAATCTTCATAGGTTAGTCATAGCCTCTATGGGTACCTTTAAGTAGTTACACCTTTTAATAAGGCCCTTGTAGCTCTTATAGGTCTTATAGAGACCTATTCACCCATTTAGCACATCAATAATCAAAATAGGAATATAAGACTACTTCTAAAAGAATACGTCCACACTACATCACCCCTTAGTCATCCTTAGATGCTTAAAATCATCCTTACACTCTTATGTACAATCTCAATCAACATTCTATGCATACAGTCACCATGAATGAATACACAATCAACTTCTAAAACTTTTTTCATACTTCATACTATTGTTCAAACCTTCATAATGCACGCAAATTGTCCTCATGGGATTTACAACACTCCCCAATATCATAATTCATCAAGAGATATAAAAATAACATCAAAACAAGTTTGAATAAACCTCTCGAGTCTCTTGTAAAACAAGTAAAAACACATAGTAAAATTTGAACAATAATATCTATGAATATTTTAAAAATTAGACCTTCAAATTCATATTACTAGATGTGCTTTGGAATCCTCTACCACTTCACTTTTTACACCATGAGAAAATTATACATACATCGAAAGATATAGTCCAAAAACCACAATCTAGTTTTTCCCTTATTAAATTTGAATATTTAAATACAAATGGTCCCAATTAAATCTTTAACACTTTTCTCTCATCTCTAGTCCTCACTACTCATATTAAATACACACCGTTGATCTTAGTGTGCAAAGCTTGACCTTTAACACAGTCCAGCAATGCCAAACATTAAACCTTGGACATGTTGGCCTCATCTCATAAAATCTTGTAATGTTGACTCATCATGTACTGTCAATATCAATGGATTATTCAATTCTTTATCTTATAGTGCTCACCATTCAATATTTCATATAACCCCTATGATCATGACACTTTACACCCTCACATGCCTTTTGATCACTTTAATTGTTAAACATTACGCACTTTTTACTATCTCACTCAACACACACCATTAGATCAAAATAGTATGATCTCCTACAAACCATTGGATATTCATTTGGTACTGATCTTTAACTCATGAAAAATAGACTATGGGGAACATTTCAATCTATCTAAGTATCCAACTTTGAACCTAATAACTTCTTATGCTTAGATGCATGATCTAAAATTTAGACCATATGATCAATTTTCAAAGAGGAATACAACCATATATAAAAATTATCTTAAAATTTTCATATGAGTGAGATATATCACCATTAAAATACCTTCTCAAAATCATCTATCATAGATCCAACTATGCTTAAAACTTGCCTATGAGGCCAACTTTACTCTTGCATAACTTTTATTGTGCTTAGTCGCATGATTTAAAATTTAGTGCATAAGATCCTCTCACATAAAGGATTCCATCCATATATTAATATTCTCTTGAAACCTTCACATGTGTGATATATTATGCAACAAACTACTTACTCGACTCTATTTTATCATAGAAAACACTATCAAAATGCCTAAAAGCCCAACTTTGTATATGCATATCTTTTGTCATGCTACATTAAATGACATAAATTTTGGTGTAAAATAACTAGGAATAAAAATTAAAAACATTTTATGATAAAGTGATCTTTAAATTTCCACATGTGTGTGATATTCCATCACTAAACTACTTACTCAACTCTTTCTTGCCTCATGCAAATTTAGGTAAGTATGGGAAAACATTGTCAAACTACTTGGAAGCCCAACTTTGTACTTGCATATATTTTAAGTCACTTTAGTGCATGATATAAAATTTAGTGAAAATAAACTAGGGGCTAATTTTATC
Organism: Torreya grandis; assembly: GCA_037957365.1. NCBI lineage: Eukaryota > Viridiplantae > Streptophyta > Pinopsida > Cupressales > Taxaceae > Torreya > Torreya grandis. The sequence continues at coordinate 4,825,309 of JARHVA010000301.1, read as the reverse complement.
ATAACCATATGACCAACTCCCCTTGGCTCATCCACACATGGAAATGGTGACATCATCAAACTACCTACTCATATTTTCTACCATTGGACCCAAAATGTCTATAAGAGAACGATGATGAACCAAGTTAATTCTACTCATGAACATAAGCTCTCTAATCATCCTTGACTAATTATAAGATCCATTTCACATGATAAATACTTTAGAATCATCCCTAATCATCTCAAACCATGCCAAAATTGAATGTCAACCAAGCATCCTTCAAGAATACTAGGACAAACACATTGCACACTTTATCATTATCATTTATAATATCAAGGAACTTCATCCACTCACTAGGGAACCTCCATGACATCATTTAAAAATCTTCAACATTTAATTAGTTTTTGGGTTTTAGGGGCCTACACTTGAGAACATGTGGCTATGTTTATTGTATAATTTTTAAATAGTGGGGGACTTATCGAGGTTCCTAAGTTATCAATTTTTGAAGGTCATAAGGGGAAGTAGGAAGAATATTGATTAGGGATGTAATAGATACTATTAATTATACATTTTTATTCTTGTTTTAATTTTCTTTGTAAAGGGTTTAGGGTATTTACTATATTAGTCTCAAGTATGGTTGTGGTTTTAGTGTTTGGATTGAAAAGAGGATCAGGATTTTTAATTAAAATATTATCTTCATTTAAAAGATTCTAAATCATATATTTAAGAGCATTTCAACTTTTAGTGTCATGTCCAATTATCTTGTGATAAGCACACACATTGTTTTCCCTATGCCACATGGGTTTTTAGATATGAAAATTAACTAGTTTAATATGAGGTAATGTGACAAGAGAGGTTTATAGAAGTTGGTAAAGGATGGTGGCATAATATCTTTGTAAATGACCTTTGTGTGGTTTTTTAATCTTTTTGGGTATCATTTTTTTAGTTTTGATTACTTTTATAATTTATTTTTTAGTGTTAGTGGTATGAGTGGTTTTAATGGGTGGTAAGGGTGTTTTAGATAGGTTTTGGGGATAATAAAAGTCTTCAAGATTAATATGAGGTATAGGTATTTGTAGTATAGGTAGAGGATTTTGAGTTAACTTAGATCCCTTAACATAAGATTATATAATTGAGATCTTAAGTTTAGAGGAAGGATGGGGCCCTAACATAGATAGTTTATTTTTTCTTTGGGGAATAGTCATTTTCCCTTTTTGAACATGGTTTGAGGTTATGGGAGTATTTTATGAAGATCTTAATTTTGGTGGAGTTTGAGTCTTATAGGTGGATATTTAAATGCTAGAGGATCCCATTAAATGAGATCAAGAAGACTCGAGTAAATAGTATGAATGGGTTTATTTGGTTTAGATTGTTTAAAAGTATCTTTTGTAAGGATATTTGGTATTCTTATTGTTGTAGAAGATGACTCGGGTGTATTATCAACTCCCTTAGGTAAAATTTGATCATGGATAGTATATATTACATGGATTTCCTAATCTGGGGTGCCTCCCATATTTGTTTGTGCATAATTAGATGAGGATGGATGGTTTTGGAATGGCTACATAAAGATGTTCATGGATTGATTTTGAGAAGCATTTAGATTATCCAACTATAACTCAATCTGATCAATGAGGTTTTGTACTAGGATTTTGAAATAGAGACACCTATTTATTTCATGACTGGCCACATGATGATAAGTGAAAAAATCACTTTCTTTATACCAACCCAATTTTGGTTGCGAGTCGTTGATAAGTCTAATAAGAGGGAGCTTGATAAATGTCACCTTTAATATTTTGTCTAAAATAATAGAATAATATTCCCCTAAAGTCATGTATTTCCTAGGTGTAAATTGCATTATGTTTCTCAGTGGTTGCATTTAGGAAGAGCTTGGTTGGTTTGTTTGGGATTGGGAAGATACATTTAAGACAACAGCATTAGCTGCCCTTTTTAGATTTGGATTGTTGGTTCCTTTATAAGGGTTTGATTTAATAATTTTGTTTTGTAACTAAACTTTTCCCTTTTTTAAATCTCAAATTTCTCACTTACAATCCATGGTAAAGGCTTCATCAAAAGTTTTAAAAGACTTTACTTGTATCATGGATGAGATATGTTTAGCACATGATCTTAAAAATAATTCAATCAGATTAGGTTGAGGTAGGGAGAATGTTAGTTTATTAATAATTCCTCACCACCTAATAACAAATTTCAAAATGGAGTTATCTTTAAATTGCCTAAAGGCATAGAGGTCGATAATGGTTACTTTTCTAGTGACATTAATTGAGAATTATTCTATGAAAGTTTGAGCTAACTTCCCAAAGGAGAATAAAGAGTGCTGAGGGATAGAACTATACCAATATATAATCATCCCTATTAGTAACATAGGGAAAATCCTCAAAATGAGGGAATCATCATGGGATATAAGGTAACATGCATGCCTGAATGCCCTAATATGTTATTGGAGATCTTCCTTGTTTTGAAATTCTATGAATTTAGGAACTTCTCACTATGTTAGGTATGGCATGATTGATACAATAGGGTTAATTGGTTTATTAAAGATATATTTATATATAAGCATGTTCATCTACCCATAGGCATAAGCTTCTAAGTTTGTCATCATATCCATGAGGATGCACATGAGGTCTATCTAGGAATTCTATTGAGGGATTCCTCTTATAACATTTTGTTATAAATTTTGATAGGGAGGAAGTGGCATTGGGAGAGGTTGTTAAAGGGGATAGCCAAAGGACATGGTGACATTTGGTTGAGATGAAGCCACATACTATGGGAATAATAAGGGTAAGCTTTGTTGTTATAATGGGTTAAGATAAGTAATCATAAGGTGTTGTAATATAATTTGGTATTTGGTAGTTAAATGGATTTTTTGTTGGAGATTTTGACTTATAGGGATTTACTATGTGGACAATGGAGGTTAGATGGCATGTTGGGGACTCGAGGTCATGTAAGTTTGGATATGAGGGAGAGTCATCAAGATGGAGACTACTAAAATCTAAAATAGGTGGTTGGTTGGTCATAGGTTATGGTGTAGTAACATTTTTTGATGGAATAATGGTTATGGCAAGGCTACTAGACACTAAGGGTGATTGGGTATATTGAGGTCAGATGTGTTGGTATTTGAACTAGTGGGTGGTTTTAGGTTAGTGGATGATGACACCATGGCCATGGTGTGCCTTTGAAATGTTCTTGGGGGTATGCCATAGAAATATTTGGAGGTTTGGCCACAAGGGGAAACAGGGATCTATAAGGATCATGTGGTAAGGTAATAGTTGAAGGTAATTAGATTGTTATCTAGTATACTAAAAAAATTAGGATCACCCTAAGGATAAAATTGAGGGATACCATCCCTAATGGAATTGGGAGAGGTAATGGGCTCGATGACTATTCCATTAAGGAGGATGAGTGTGGGAATTTTATTTGTTTTGGTGACAATTGTCATGTTAGAACCATGTAGTATAAAAATAATGAAAATAAAGAATAAATTCTAAGCAAACAATTCTTTTTTTATTATCTCTTTTTAGTGAGAAAAATTACACACTCTATTTGAATAAACTTTAATATCTTTAATTTTTAACAAAAAACTTTACAATGTGATAGGGTGATGGGTTAACAAAGGTCCTAAGAAATGACAAGCTAAGTTTGGTTTTAGGTTTTATTTGAAGCTGGGAACCTCAATATATGCAAATGTATAATGAGGCTTGATTATATGATGGTGACAATACATGGATTTATATTAGGGCCTACCCCCTCACTTCACAACCCCATAGTATTAAGGGTGTTGTGCATTTAGCCTATATACCACCATCCAATTATTTATACTCGGATATAACATCGAGTTGGATTTATCTTTGGTGATGAAATATAAGTGGGTTTACCTAGGTGGAATTTATTTTGTTACATCTTGATTTCTCACTACGTAAATTTACTTGAATATCCATGTATTTTTATGGTTGGAAATTTGATTTAATTATTCTTTAACTTAGTTATAAGTCATATGATACTATGGTATAGTTTTATGTTTTTTTTATTACATGATTTCATTGCTATGAGCTAGTTGTATTGTATATTCTTTACATTATGATCATATTTATTTTTTATTACAATAGTAATTTATGATATATATCATGGTGTTATGGGTTAACTACCTTCTTGTCATGAGTTTCACATAAGATAAATTCAACCCTTAGAGAAAGATAGAGAGAATTATCAGAGAGGGTAGCATAAATGGAGGTGTTGGGGGATAACAGAGGAATAACTAGAACCCATGCACACACCACATTAATTAATACACATTATATGCATAGCTTGAATTATTAGTGTCAATATGTTTTTGATGTTACCTACATTTAGATGATTTATCATGTGTGTTAGTTCAATTTAATGCTTATGAGAAATTAATCATGTGTGATTAAATTTTGGATATTATATGTATATAAGATGTATAATGTTACTGTGTGTTTATTTCATGTTATTGTGTTCATAATTATTAATGGTTTTTTCAAGAACATAAATTTACATGATTAGTATCTGATTACTACCACATATAACCTAACCATAATATCTTAGTAATGTTTAATAAAATTATTTAGTTATCTTTATGATATTATTAATATCATTATATGGCTTAAACACCTTAATAAACACACACAAACACACACACACACACACACACACACACACACACACACACACACACACACACACACACACACACACACACACACACACACACACACACACACACACAGAGAGAGAGAGAGAGAGAGAGATAATAAAAGACATAGATAATGTAGTAATAACACAATAAATCTATTATTATAATACTATTAGGATTGACATAATAATTGTTCGGTACTAATTACTATTGAAAGGAATATAATTGACTTTATATTAATCATATTATCAGTATGTCATGATAAATGAATAAAACTATTATTATCACTTGAACTTTCACCCTTTGAGGAGAGGACAAGTCCTTCCTTGTTCAAGTGGAAAAATGGAACCACCTCAGGGTTGTAGGTGTCCCAAATTGGAGGTGGATCTCTAGATGAGGGGATAGTTCCCCTTGATCTATAACTATATCTCAAACCTATTTCTATATTTTATTTTTATTTTTTGGGGGGATAGAGAAGGATAACTAAAACAAATCCTATTTCTACCCCTATAGCCTACACAACACATAAAAGAGTGATAAAAAGCCTATTTCTACCCCCATTCATACAAGTCTATACAAAAAAAAATCATGTATATTAGCCTAAGAGATTCATCTACTAGTTAAAAAAAATTCATGAGAAAAATATTCCATTTGATCAGCTATCCAACTCCATTTTCCAAGCCCAGTCCTTAAAAAGGGTTTATTAGGGTTTTAGGCCTATTTTTAGTCTTAACAATTTTTTATAAAGTTGGGACATCTAACTTGATAAAAATTTCCAAAAATATGGCCTATAATGCCCCTGATAACACCCCAAAACTCCTTTAGCTCCCATGTATAGCTTCATGAAGGATATGAGCATCACAACTTGACCTATCGAGCTTATTTTCATCATTTTGCACAAGTCTGAGTTGGTTTTGGATGAAAAATGACCTCTCCTTGGTTTTATCTACAATATTAATGATGAAACACTTATTTTTAGGCCCCAAAAACATGGTTCAAAATTTTTTAAATAATATTCAAATATATAAATGAAGATGACCCCGTCTTTGGACACCAAGCCTCAACTTGCTTAGTAGAGTTGACTGCATTCTAAAGGTTCAAGTAGCATCCAATGGTTTTCTTTGGAATAAAATAGATTAGATACTTATTTAATTACCTCAAGGACCTATTAAAATAGGTTTAAAATCATGTCTAAGGTCAAAATTGTGAATGACTTCCTCTTTGCTCATTAGGCCTTAAACCTTGCCTTTAGGCCTGATTACAAACCTAAGAGCTCAGACCACCCTGTTAATATCCATGCCTATATGATAGGTAATTCATGTTCATATATGTTCAATAAAAATTTATACACTTTCCTCCAAGCTTCAAACAACTCCTTGGTCATCCTTCAACACATTTCTCTTCAAACCTGCAAGTTTTGATCATGAGCAAAGTGGCCCCTGTCTAAGACAAAATAGGGGGAACTTCCACTATTTTCTCATCAAAAATTGGTATTTTAGTGGGTAATTAAATTTAAAATTATTCCATGTATAAAAATTTATCATATAACTCAAAATATATACCCTTTAAAACTTGAAAATTCAAAACTGGTTCCTTTTTATGCAAACTGTGTAGGATTTTAGACCATGGACTGTGCTTTGGCCTTTGAGAGGTTCCTTTAACAATGTATTCTTTGTAAATGGATTATTAAATTTTTATAATTATTATATAACTATTTAAATCATAATTCCAACATTTTATCTCCTAAACACCTCTTATGCACTTGTAATCCTAAGACTGGGTTAGCTTGCCTAACTGAGTTTTACTTGCCAATTTGTTGCACTTATAGGTGTATATGTACATTTAGGATTTGAGTATGTAATTTTATGATTCTATTTAAGTAAAAAAAATTATTTTTACTCTTTTCATCCATTCAATTCTTCCACATACACTTGAATCTTTAAACAACCCTTCCTTTATCTAAGACTGTGTTCACTGCCTATAGGTGGACTAAGACACCCATGTTTAAGTTTGTTGTAAGTGTCTTGTTTCCATTTAAGTATGATCATGGTAATTATATACTCCCACTAAGTATATTTTTAATATCTTGAGGTTAAAATACCCATACATTAACTATTATGCACTTACAAAGTCTCAAAACATCAAATATGTGTCAAAATTAGGTCATTGTCTGCCCAAAGCAACCTACAAGTGGCTATAGGTGTATAATTACTCCTAAAAACCTGAGTTTGATGTTTAATAATATCCATGAAACCCCTTTAAATTAAAAAAAATCATTTTTAATATTTATCTTCTTTAAATTCCTAAAAAAACACGTGGACATCAACTTAGGGCAACTGTTTTATACCTTGTTGTAGGTTGATGTCTCAGGCCTATTGTATGGATAGAGGGTGAATGTGTGAGGTATACACATGTAAATAATATTCTATTTTTGTGATATTTATTCATAAAATTCCTCTCATATATTTAAATCATTTTAACATAATTTTAGGTCTAAGTTTCAACTTTGAGTGACAAAGATCTCCCTTTGATCTTGAAACTATAGACATCTCTGCCTACTCACAATGCATTTAAGAGCAACTTTGGGGGTGTCCAAACCTCATCTTAAATTGATCTCCTTGACCCCATTTTTGGAATATTTTTTTCATATATAATTACTAAAAAAAATTCCAAGTTATATTTTTGGATCACCTTGAAATCACTTTTAATGGAGTCCTTAAAAACCTCATAGGCCCCTATTTTACCATTTTAGGGTAAACCTCCCTAAACACAATTTTCTTGACCCTCACACATGTTTTCATTATCTTTTTTATCATTTATCACTTTAATTGGTTTATCAAATCTTTATTATTCATTCCACAACCTTAAGTGGGTGCCAAAACCCTCCACTCAATTCATCAAAGCATTCAAACACTCAACCCAACCACCTGTAGGTGGGTATTTGACACACCACAGTGAAATATAAGTGTACACCATGAGACTAAACATTCACATAAACATGTATGTTCTTGTATATCACCATAGTTTCATATATTTAAGTATAAATAAGTTGGATCATATGTAAACCCTTTCACATCTTAGCATGATGTCAGCAATGGTTGTTGCAGGTGCATATGGACTGTATGCACATATGGAAGGGAAAGCAAGATCATCACATGATTGTCTATCAGGGTGAATTGAGAATATGAATAAAATTTCACATTTATCAAGCACTTAAAATAAATTTTTCCAAATATTTATGTTTTGTACAGTTGATGTACTATGAAAACAACTCCAAGAACAAGATATCAAAGCCTATACATGTGACTGCAATTGAAATTGGGCATGGAATTGACCAAAGAGGAAAATAAGATTTAGAGAAAGCCTAGAAGTGAAAATATGAAACCCAAAACATGTAAAAAATATGCTCACATAACTCAAGAACTTGTGTAACACCATTTTTCATTTGTATGAGACCCCCATAGAATAAAAATACTTAGCAAGCAGAAGCATTCTAACCGAAACTGCACATGTGACACTCTTGAAAAGTGTGTTAGATTTATCATTCAAACACCATGAAAGATTAAATTATTAATTAATACCATTTTATGAGGAATATAATATCTTATGGAGCCAACATAATCAATAGGTTCATATGAATTTGACATAAATTGAGTAAAACCTATAGGGTGCACCAAATAGTTAGCAAATCTTTACATTCAACTTGTTAACAATGGTTCATAAATCATGGTGAACCAATATTAAAAATACATATATTGAAATTAAGGTATAATATTTTAATATCACCTCCCAAAATAATTTTGTTTGAAACTACTTGTGCTTCCCATACTGAGCAAAGACTTACGGATCACTCCAGTCTGCCAAGAAGAGGAAAAAATGTGCATAATTGTTTTAAACAATAAATGTCAGTTCCAAATATATATATATATACATATATATATATATATATATATATACATATATATATATATATATATATATATATATATATATATTAGTTTAGGCAAGGTGAAGAGTCACATTTACATGTTTTCCAAGTAGCACACTTCCCAAAGAGGCTATACAAGTGCCTATTTCTCTCTCTTTGGCCAAGAAAAATACCCTTTCTATGAACAACATCTCATTTCCTTAGTTACAAATAGTCACTTAAGACCTTTGTGGACACATGGATCATGAAATAACCCACTAATAGTTTCACATTTCCTAATAAACCTATACAAAGCATTAAGTACACATATTTAACCACTTAAAATGACTTAGAATGATAAATAAACCTAGAAACTACTTGACCAAAGCTATTATATCATAAATTGACATTAATTTAAATATTAAACACCTTATAACAATAAATTATACCCCCTTATAGGGATACCCTATTTTGACTTAAAGGTCAAAATTGGTCAACAAATCTATTGTAATGGATTTTTATAACTATGAAATAAAAATAAATAAAGCAATTATATTGTAATGTATTATAATTAGCAATCATGTTATAAAGTAATTGTATTGTATTGAATTATAAAATTAGAAAAGTATATATAAATACTAAAATCCAAAAAATAAAAACACAAAAATAAAAAAGATGGTAAGCTTTTAAAAAAGTGGCAAGCTTTTGCATGGAAAAAAAAAGAAAGGAAGGAAGGGGGCGTAGGAGAGGGATTAAGAGGAGGATGGGAGAAGTGAATGCAATAGCTAAAGGTGCAGAATAATACAAGGGAATCAAGTGGATATAATTAAAAGGGAATAAGTGGAGAGAAAGAGGATAGGACTGAGCGTGATAGAGATTGGTGCAGGAGTATGGCATAAGACAATCTTGGAAGGTCACAAATTTGGCCTTTATCAAGTAAGTTTGCTTTATAATCAAAAATATATATACAATAATAATCTAGTATGTGTAATATTTAATGTTTTTATATTGATTTAATGGATGCACAGCCATATAATTTAATCAATTTTACTGCACCCAAACCCTGATCCTAGGAATAATCTCAATAAAATATACAAGTAGTCTACCACAATTATGTTGGAGATATATTTTTTGTGTTAGGCGCTTATATAAATCTATAGTAAGGGTAAATTTATTAGACTTTATTAACTAATGAAATATTTAAAAAAATTAAAGGAAAATTATACTAAGTTGGCCTACAGTTATATAAAATACAGTAGGATATATATTTACCGTATGGATAAAATGTGTAGTATAACTATGTAAATGAATCATATACTAAATAGAAGTTAGTGTTGATGACATTATAGTATATATATTTCTAAGTTATTATTGGTTAATAAATAGAACACTATGTGATTTTTTAGTCAAAACCATGGAATTTATAAGTTTGATTTATGTATAATAAATATCAAATTGTGTAAAAGGTATCAATTATGTGAGTAAAATGAAGACCATGACTTAGACACATGAGTGGATTATATGAACATTATGTATATCGATTGAGGTAAGTGAGTATATATATTTTGTTATTAATTTTTATGTATTATGTTTGTGCCAACCACAAACTTATGTGAAGCCAATTGTGTGTTATTGTAATCCAAATTGACTATATACATGTCTGAGTTCAATTGGTACAAGGACTGAATGTATGTATCTAAGAAGCCTATCATAGTTTTAATTTTTATATTTTATAGTAATTATAGTGAAATAGTGTGAAGTATATACCACTATAGGAATTATTGTATAATAATTATGTTGTACCAGGGATGACTTATAAAATTATAATGAAATATAGTGTAATCTCTATCATAGGCTATTATAAATGCATATAAGTATAGCGATATATGATTATACATACCAATTAGTTTTATTGTGTGGATTGTATATCACTTATGTAAAAATGAGTATTAGTTGACTAGTAGCATTTTATGGAAGCGTAAATCATTCACTAGAAATGCATGATGACATTAAATTAAATTATACTATGATATTAAATACAACATGATTGTAGTCATTTTATTAGGTGGAAAATTTTGTTTCAAACTCTTTGGAGAGGTTGGTTATGTATTATAAATTACAATAAGGTGACATAGTCAAATTTGTAATAAGATATATAGGATAATATGCATAAACTGTTATAAAAAATTGTGTGAGTGTTTGAATGTTATAACTAGATGGTGATTTGATTTAAGAAGAGAAGAATATGGATATAAATAATCTATTGATTATAGTAATACCTTCATTAATATTCTAGGAATATTAATATCTTATAATAAATTTTCAATATATTTTATAAATAGAGAAATTATAATGTTTGTTGAAATCATATGAAGTTCTTGATTAGAAATATAAATGACTATTAGCATTTATATATAGTATTTACATTATTTGAGTACTTATATAAGGTACATATTATGATTATAGTTAATATGTACAAGTGTATATATAGAAGAAATATATCTATATGAGGACTTGCGTGTTCATACAAAAATATAATATATATTGGTATATAGGGTCATGTGCCTATATCTATTGTTTTATTGGTTTTCAAAAATAAGTCATATGATTCTAAAGGATAGGAAACTATAACTATATGAATACAGTCCCCTAGAAATGTAACATGTTTTTTAAATGGAAAAATATGTTTTGATGAGATTTATGGCTTTTTTAATCATGACTGGTTATTTTTAATGGAGTAGTTGCACATATGAACATTGGACTATGATATTATTGTTCTTCATAAAGTTCATTATATTTGAATCTACTTACAGAAATTAGAAATTTGCAGTCTAAATATAAATTATACCTGGTTAGTATGAAATTTACTTGTTATGCTATTTATTTATGTGACAAATAAAATAGTGGAGATTCATTCATATATTGATGGACTAAATATATATATTTCTATTATTCTTCTATTTAGAATGTTTTACACTAGCTAGTAGAAAATAGTCTCTATAATTCTATTGGTTATGTACATGTTAACCAAATCTCATATTTTTGGTACTAAGTAGTGAGATGGACTTCACTAGCTTACTAGTATCACCAATGCTAGATGAAGGTAATCTGATCAATAACTATTTAAAACTTTGGCCAAATTATTGTTCAATTAGACATTGTCATTTCATATGTATGATTTACATATTTATTTGATATCATGTTAGAACATTTTTTTCATGGTACACATCATGTATTAGAAATATTACAACATGTGGGTACTAGCTTGTCTCTCCATATTTCCACACGTCACTATCTACTCATCTATGAAAGGAGGTCCATTCCCTAATAGGGGATTGTGATAAGGATTTATGGTCCGTGGTTGGTGTAGAAAAACACTCAAATGATTCTCTCCATCCCCATATTAGTATTTCTTTAGAGACTATATTTGATATTTCCATAGATACTGGTGTTCATGAACTCATACTCCATGGATCTTTGTATCTTTTATCTTTTATCTTGCATCAAAACATTATCCCTAATGAAATATAGTTATTTTCTCAATGTACATTGATAGAAGTTTATGTATGTATGTACATATTATGGCTAGAAAATATGTAATTACTTTCCTTGTTTATTTATGTTTTGTTTCATATGATGATAGTGATCAGTAATAGGTAGATGTTACATGCTTATTTTATAGTTAACATACTTAGAGTGTTATACTTGTGTCACTAATTAGATTCTCATGGTGAAATATAATGAAAGAATATGTCGACTAATAAATAAATAAATAATTATGTTATTTTAAGTAGATCTTAGTGGAGATGTTACATGTGGTATCAGAGTTATAGATCAAACTCTAGGACCTAAAGAGTCCACTAATGTTTTTTTATCCTTGTTTTACCATAAAGGAGAATGGTAAAATCTAGAGTATATGATCAAGGTCCTTTAAATTTCAATGAAAATAACCCCCTATTTGATCCTAATCAATTTGCCACTAAGAAAATAGTAAACTGGGATTAGATTTTTGCATCCATAAATGAAACTAGGGACCTAATTTTAAACCTATAATAGGAAGTTCATGGCCATGAAGAGGAAGTATACAAGGATGTACCTGAAGAGCATTCCGCTAGGTAGGAAAACCCTCAAGATGTGATAACATGGGTAACTAGAGAATTGGCCAGAGATATGAAAAAGTTGAATCAAGCTAAGTTCGATGGAACCATTTTTGGGTGATGGAGCTAAATCATGGTTGATCAAGATAGAGAAGTATCTCAATATTTGGAACTACTCTGAGGTCACTAAATTAGTTTGGGGAGTTCACCAATTGGCTAGTGAAGTAACCATGTGGTGGGCTAACAAGAAGTTGGAAATGAATCTTAACTCGACCTCCACTACATGGGAGCATTTTGTTACATTTTTCAAATCTCATAGGATTTCACAATTATACATTGACTAGAAGCTTACATATTTTTAGAATCAAAAGCAAAGAAACTTATCAGTGAATGAGTACTGGGAGTAGTTTATTAAACTTTTGAAGTGTGTACCTTAGTATCAAGAAAATGAGAGGTTTAGAACTATAAATTTCATCATGGGATTAAAACCGTATATTGGTAGAGAGATGAACATTCTTGGACCATCTACCATGGACTAGGTCTTTGAGAAGGCCATCAAAATAGGAACAGAAGTTGAAATCTCTTTCTCAGGCCAAGGACAAGTTTAAGAAAAATTTTGGAAGTTATAATCCAACTTTAGAAAAGAACTATAAATATGAGAGTGGAGATTCCAAGAGTTAATTCAAAAATCATAATGCTAGATTCAACAATGGTTTAGGTAACAAAAAAATGGGCAATGGTTTCAAAGACAGTTTTAAGGGAAACCAACAGTTTGATAGGAAAAGACAACTTGAAGGTTGTTTCATTTGTGGAGTTGACCATTATGCTCATAATTGTACCTAGAATAAGATGAAGAACAAAGTTATTATTTCTCATCAAGGAATGTTTCAAAAATGTATTCATGTAATAGTTAATAATTGGCAAGTTAAATTCCAAGCTTCTTCCATAGAATTGTCAAGTATTTTGAATGAGTATTCACTTTCTATTTTGATAGATATAGAGGCTATATAATGTTTTATGGATCCTTACATGCTTAATAAGATGTCTATAAAACTTGGGTTAATGGTAAATGCATGGTCATTATAATATGAGATTGAGATTAAAGTCAAAGTTGATAAGTGTTTAGTTGAAGTAGATATTAGTTTGCTTGAATTCACAATAGTAGTAGATCTTTATGTAGCATCATTAGGGTAATATGATTTTATCTTAGGAGTCAACTAGATTGTGAATCATAAGGATAAGGTTGACTACTATCTTAATAAGGTTGAGTGTCTAGATTATTTTGGAAATTAGACACAAATTTAGGGTGAAAAAAGAGAGTTGAAGCTTAGGTAGATTTCTAAAATGCAACTCAAGAAGGCTCAAGGAAAAGTATGTCAAGCATTTATCATCAATATAAATGAAATGAAGGAATCTAAGGAACCATCCCTCTAAGATTATCCATTCCTTAGTAATTTTCATGATGTATTTTTAGAGTAATTCCTAGGAATGGCTCCTAAACATGAGTTTGATTCCTCAATTGATAACATACCTAGATCAAAACCATTGTCTAAGGCACCATAGAGGATGACAACCACTAAATTTATTGAATTGAATGCTAAAATCTAGGAATTCTTTTCAAAGGGTTTGATCAGGCCAAGTGTGTCACCATGGGGTGTATGAGTTACCTTTGTCAAGAATAAGGATGGTACTCTTAGACTTTGAATTGATTATAGAATGTTAAATAGGGAAACTATCAAAAAAGGTATCTACTACCTCATATAGATGATATTTTTAATCAAATGTGAGGGGAAACAATTTTTTTTAAGATTTATCTTAGAGAAGGATACCATGAGTTGAGGATAAGGGATGAGGATATTCTAAAGATAGTGTTTAGAACTCATTATGGGCACTTTGAGTTCATAGTGTTACCATTTGGGTTGAAAAATGCTCTGACATCATTCATGAATCTCATGAATAGTCTATTCATAAGTTATTTATATCATTTTTTTTCCTTGATGACATTCTTATATACTCTAAGAATGAATAGGAGTATATTTAACATCTAGAACTGGTTTTGTAACAGTTATAGAAGCACAAGTTGTATGGAAAATTGTCTAAGTGCATATTTTTCTAGGAAAAAGTTTAGTATCTAGGACATATTATCTCTATAGATGGCATTTTAGTAGATCTAGAAAAGATAAGAGACATTATGGAGTGGCCAGCACCAAATAATGTCCACAAGGTAAGAAGTTTCATGGAATTAGAAAGCTATTACAAGAAGTTCATTCCAATTTTTCATAAAATAGAAATCCAATTACCTATCTACAATAAAATAACCAAATTTTTATCTAGTCAAATAAGTGTGAATTAGATTTTGAAGAATTAAAAAGGACTACTTTAGCACCAGTGCAATGAGTACCTGACCCCAATGATAAATTTTTGGTGATCACATATGCATCAGGAGATGGAGTAGGAGGAGTCCTTATGGAATATGGTATAGTGGTAGCCTATGAATCAAGGAAGTTAAAGCCTTATGAGGTGAACTATGCCCAACACAATTTAGAACTTGTAGAAATTGTACATACCTTGAAAGTTTGGAAGCATTATCTATTAGAAAAACTATTTGAGCTTAAGACTGACAACTTAGGACTCAAGTACATCTTTACCCAACCAAATTTGAATGCTCATCAGAGATGTTGGTTAAATTTCTTATCTGATTATGATTTCAATATCAACTATATCAGAGGAAAGGAAAATAGAGTAGTTGATACCCTTAGTCAAAGCAGGTATATAGCAATCATGGCTACTATCAAGAATAAATTCAAGGATTGAGTGATTCAATTATTGTTAGGAGATGAATTTTATGATTAGTTTAGGAAAGCATTATCTATGAATGCTCAAAATCCTAGGTATAAAGGATATAAATTATAGAATGATACTCTTTTGCAATTAAATAAAAGGATGTATGTACCAGATAAAGAGAGTTTGAGGAGCACGATTTTAAATAAACTACACAATACACCATATTCAAGACATCTAAGAGTAACTAAGCTCATGGCAGATCTTAGACCACTTTATTTCTGGAATAGAATCAAGAAAGATGTAATCGACATTGTGTCACATTGTTTAGAATGTCAACAAGTGAAAGTTGAACATGTGCATCTAGTTGGGTTATTATATCCATATGACATACTAGAATGGAAGTGTAAGGTGATCAATATAGAATTTGTCAAAGGGTTACCATTATCAATGAATAGGCATGACATGATCTTCATAGTAGTTGACAAACTAACCAAAGTAGCTCATTTTATACCAAGTAATTTGTTAGATGATACACCCACTCTTATGAAGATGTTCATAAAATAAGCATATCATTTGCATGTATTTTTGTAGAAGATAATTTTGGATCATGATCTAAAGATGGCATCTATATTTTGGGCAACTTTAAATTCAACTTTGGGTACATAACTAAACTTCAACACTGCATATCACCCACAAACTGATGGTCAAACTGAGTGAATTAATCTAGTGTTAGAGGATCTTCTTCATATGTATTACATGGAACATCAATACAAGTAGGAATAATATCTTTCATTGGTTGAGTTTGCTTAAAATAAATCATACCAATCAGCTTTGAAGATGACACCATTTGAAACATTATATGGAAGAAGGTGCAAACACCAATTAATTGAGATAGGTTGGAATATAGGGTAGTCTTTAGACCTGAGATGCTTTTAGAAATAGAAGATTAATTTAGATCAATTAGGCATAGATTGGCCAAGGCTAATGATAGGTATAATAGTTATACTAATCTAAAGAGAATAGATAGATAGTTTTTAGTAGGTGATAAAGTATTCTTGAGGGTTAAGCCATAGAAAAACTCAATTAAATTCAAGAAGTTATCAAAACTTCCACTGAGATATGTGGGACCCTTCAAGATTTTGGAAGTGGTGAATATTTTAGCATATAGGCTTGCATTGCCACCATACCTAGCTCTATTACATAATGTCCTCTATGATTTTTATCTTAAAAATTGTATAGTTGATCCTTCACATGTGTTGGATTGGAATGTTTTATTGGATCTAGATCTTGGAGTGGTCATGATAGAACCAATCAAAGTAATTGACACTCACAAACTTCATTTGCATAACAGAGATATGTCATAGTGCAATATCTTGTGGGACCAATAATTTGAGGATAGTGTTATTTGGAAGGACTATGATGAGTTATATAAGTGATTTACACATTTGTTTACTTGACTTGTTACTTCATACTATGTTATTTTTATGTTGAATAATGTTTTTATTTCAGAACTAATGTTTGAATAAGTGTCATCAAGATATGACTGGATTTAGGGGGGGGGGATGTTACATCCTAATTTCTCACTAAGTAAATTTACTTGGATATCCATGGATTTTTATGGTTGAAATTAATTATGTTGTAATTCATATGTTGTTATAGGTACAATTATATGTTGTTTCAATTACATGATTTCATTTTTATGAGCTAGTTATATTGTATATTTTTTACATTATGACCATGTTGATTTTTTAATACAGTAGTATTTTATGATATATATAATGATGTTATGGGCTAACTACCATCTTGTCATGAGTTTAATGTAAGAAAGATTCATCCCTTAGATCATGATAGATAAAGAGCATCATTTAAGAGAGTGGCATAGATGGAGGTGTTGGGGGATGATAAAGGAATAGCTAGAATCCATGCACACACCATGTTAAATAGTACACATTATATACATAGTTTGAATTTTTAGCATTAGTACATTTTATATGTTACCTACATGTAGATGATTAATCATGTGTGTTAGTTCAATTTAATGCTGCTAAGGAATTAATCTTGTGTGATTCCATTATGGATATTATAGGTATATTAGATGTATAATATTAATGTGTGTTTATGTCATGTTATTGTATTCATTATTATTAATGTTTTTTTTAGAACGTAAATTTGAGTGATTAGGATTAGGTTACTATAGCATATAGCCTAACCATCTTGTCTTAATAATGTTTGAGAATATTACTCAGTTATCTTTATGATATTGAGAATATCATTATATGTCTTAAACACCTTAATATATATATATATATATATATATATAACATAGTAATAACACAACAAATTCATTGCTATAATACTATTAAGATTGTTATAATAATTGTCTAAAATACCAATTACTATTGAAAGGAATATAATTAAATTTATATTAATCATATTATCATTAATTCATGATGATTGAACAAAACTATATTGTAATGTATTTTTATAATTAGGTAATAAAAACAAATAAAATAATTATATTGTAATGTATTATAATTAGCAATTGTGTTATAAAAAAAATTTATTGTATTGAATTATAAAATTATATATAAATACCAAAAGTAGAAAAAGAAAAACACAAAAATAAAAAGTATAGTAAGCTTTTTAAAAAATGGTGAGCTTTGACATGGAAAAAAAGAAAGGAAGGGGGCATAGGAGAAGAATTAAGAAGAGGATAGGAGAAGTGAATGGAACAGCAAAAGGTGGAGAATAAGATAGGGGTACGAAGAGGAGTAGAGAAAAATAGAGGAAGTGGAGAGAAAGAGGAGAGCATGAAACATGGAAAAAAATTAGTTTAGGAGTATGACATAAGACAATCTTGGAAGGTTGTGGCTTTGGATTTATTAGGTAAGTTTATTTTACAATTCTTGTCCCCGAAAAATGCCACTCATTTTTGGAACAACATATGAACTATTTTGGTCCTACATATCAAAATCCTCTCTTCCCCTTTCAAAATTTGTTTTGAGCTTTCAAATTCCTCATTTTTAAGTTTTTTTTCACAAAGGGGATTCACATGTTCAATAAGTTAAAAAAGCTTCTACAAGCAAGTTCAGTCAAAAGAACAAGCTTCTAACACTCAGTCATTTCTAGGATTGGTTCAGCGCCTCAGTTTAATCAAAAGGATTTTAATCGGCAAATGATAAAGGACTTAGGCTTGAACCATTGAACTTTGAACCACTTTGGTTCGAAGGTTCAATGGGTTCAACAACAAAGTTGGTTCAAATAGTTGGTTCAATTGAAAGGTTCAAGGGGCTTCAACGGATGAACCATTGAACCGTTGAACCAAAAGGTTCAATGGGTTCAAGGTTCAAAGGTTCAACCAAAGCTTGGAAAGATAAAGGAATCAGTGTTCGAGTGAGACACAAAATAAGCCAATGAACCAATTGAACTTTAAACTGAAAGAGTTTAATGGTTCAACATTGGTTCAAAAGCTCAAAAGTGGCCTCAGTCAAAGGAAAAGTGGCACACAAGTGGTTCAATGGATGGTTCAACCAAGGAGTGTGAAAGTGATTGAACTAGGAAGCAATAAAACAAAGAGATAGAATCAACCAATAAACTGATGAACTTTCAGTGGTTCAATGGGTTCAAAGTTCAACATGGTTCAAGCAATAGTCAACCAATGATGTCCCCGTAGACGTCAAATTTAAGGTAAGGGAATATCTTTTGAAATTCAAATAAAGCACATAACTCAAAGGAAGAACCAAGTGACTATCTGGAAAGATAGCCTAATAGCTCAAATTACAATATGAAGAGACAAAGCTGAAAAAGCTTGACTGAAGAGAAAATCCCACAAAAAAGTGCCTAATGGAAAAAGACAAGTATAGCGAACGTGACAAGTGTTTGTATCTGTGTTCCCCTTTTGGAGTTGCTTGGGCAAAACATGTCATGGACTCCATTTTCTATGAGTTTTTAATGAGTTTCATAATAGCAGAACTTGCCACTTGTCAAAGACGCAGAAAGGACCCCCCCCCCCCGAAGACTTAGGCAAGAAGAGCTATAAAGAGCAAAGAAGCGCTTAAGAAGTGAAGAGAGGAGCAAGACCAAAGGACCAAAAATATCTTCGAAAGAGTTATTTCCAAGTAGGTGAAATAGTGGATCGAGTAGACTTACCAAACCAAGACACGGTCTATTTTCTTCCATGAAGAAAAGATGAATGGATAGCTACACAAACATCAGAGGGGACAGACCAGATGATCCAGACTCGGGAGAAGACATATGGGATGAAATGGCACAACATAGTTAAGATAGTGGCCCTATTTTCAACACAGTCCTTTGACAAACCTAAAAATGCATTCAAGGCATTAAATGCACATCATGGGCCGTTATATGGAAAACAAGCAACCAAGTCTTTCTTGGAGTGCTATATATTGTAATCTCTCATTTGTTACAGAGGAGATCTTCCACTTACAAAGAATCAAAAGTCTACCCATTTTGAAAGGCATTATTAAGACTTTGAGCTCAAGTTGTAATTTCATTTTCCTTGTTATTTGAATGAGAAAGTAGGTTTTTCCAGACTTTGTGCTATTCTAACTTGTGTCATCTGGAGGTGTCCTTATTCATTTAATTTGGTAAGCAGAACTAGTGGAGGTGAGCAGGAAGGTGTCTTGAAGGCCCACTATGGAGAGACTTTGTGCCCCCATAAGTACCATCAGTGTGTTTGCATTTTCCTTTCTTGTGTAAAGAGCCTTGGGATGACTTTATGCCCCCATTGTTCTTTGTGTCTTTCTCTCTCGGGTTGCTGGTCACTCAGCACCCCTATTACAGGTTACTTGCTACCAGAAAGAGTCCTACTATTTGCAAGAACATGTACTTCTAAAAGAAGAGAAGTGCCTTCTATTGTCTTACTAAGATTTCTACTATTTAGGAAGGAATCTGGCTCTTGGCTGAAAGTTGCTTCTGAAAGAAGAGAAGCACCTTTCCCATCACCTAGTATTTCTCCTCTATTTGTTAGCATCATCTCTGAAAGAAGAGAGATGGATGGTTTGTCCTACCCCCTGTGTCTTATTTTTTGCATATATATATATATATATATATATATATAGTATATATATATATATATATATATATAGCCTCCTGCATCTCCTGCATATCTATAGGGAACCTCCCCTTGATGAGAGGAGAGATTTGTCTCCTTGTGATGTAGTAAGGTTACACACCTAGCCGACTGATCTCCTTATGATGTGGTGATAGGAACTATTTTGGTCACCAGTTAGCTGGCCAACAAAATATTCACCCAATAGTTTTTGGCAACTCTGCTAGGGAATTGAACAAGCAGTCCCTACCCTTATCCATTATAGAGTCTGGCGACTCCCATCTGGGCCTTACCCACTATCATTGTAGCTTTACTATCTCCCTCCATCCTCCATATCCATTACATTATCTGGTTTGCAAACTAGATCCACTAGGAAGGACAAGTAGTTTGAAGCCTCAAGCTGTAGGCTGAAGCAGGACTAGTCCTTTTCCTTTTATTTTGAATCTAGCAACTCCATGCTACATAAGAAGCTAGAGATCTAAGGGTGTTTTTGACCCTGTGTTTGAATTGGCACAATAGAGCAATTTTGATCTATTTCCTCTACCACCTTTCCTCCAACGATCTAGGAGTCTTCCTCCTGACCTTATCGGGTCACCAACACAAGGTAGAGCTTCTTTTCCTGATGTTAATAGAGCCCTGCCTATAAATACTCCACCTAGATTTGTTACCCCCACTTTCCATAATCCAATCATGGCAGCTCAGGGCCCCTGGGGTAACTCATTTGGTCCAATCAACCTTACTCCACCTCTACATGAGCTTCCACACAGCTCGAAGAAGAACTTCCCAAATTCCTTGGTGATGGGAAAGTTTACCCCGATGAACACCTCATGGCCTTCAGCATAGCTTGTGGCATGATTGGAGTAGAGTATGAAGATATAGCAGTCAGGCTATTTATGGAAACACTATAAGGTACTGTTGCTGACTATTCTACCACCTGTAAGTTGGGTCAGTGACTGACTGGGACACACTCAAAGCCAAATTTTTATCAAGGTTTAAGCCTGTAGAGGATGCACATGCCTTGCTAGCCTAGCTCACTCAGATGAAGAAGGAGCCTTAGGAGCCTATGAGGGACTTCATTGCTAAGTTTGACAAGCTAAGGAATAGGATTCCTATAATTTCCCAACCAACACCTCAGGACCTCAAATGCTTCTTCATCAACTCACAACTTCTTGAAGTGAGTTCCTTATTAAGGCGTGCTAGCCAAATAAACCTGGCTAAACCTCAGGACCTAGCCACTGAAGTGGAGGATGACCTTATCTTAGCTGGAAACATGAGGAGAGACCATAATAAAGGTAAATCCTTTTCATCTTCTAAGTATCACCTACAGTAACCATCGACCTGATGGTACAAAAGCTAGCAAATGAAATGTTGGCTCTCAGAAAGCAAATGGTGCAAGGAATGTCATTTGCCCCCACATACACAGATATGCCCAGGAGGACATTTTAGCATTAGGCATACCAAGGCAATGCTGCTAAGAATTAAGGATAGAAAAATCGCCTTCCCCCTCCATAGAGGAACCTCACCCTTGAAGTGCCTCCAAACAAGTTGGCAATCAGATATCTAGAAGCTGAAGCAAATTTCTCATCCTAGCCTGAGTTAAATTCTAAATATGATGTTAATCTCTTCAGTAAGGAAGAAGAAGAATTAGCTGGTGACTCCCATATTGGTTTCCTAAATTATCAAGATGAACCCATGCGTGAAGGTAACACAGTTGAAGGGTCATATGCTATATTCACCTGATCCAGAAATCAACTAGCTCGACAAGCTAATAAGGAGAAAGCAGGGGAGCGACCTCAACCAGCAATCTCAATTGCTAAGCAGGGATCTACTCTTCCTTTCCAACCAAAGGACCCAGTGATTTAAAAAGAGGTAAATACCCTAAATTCCCCTATGCCTTCCACTTTAATTTCATAGTTCAGTCCTCCCCCTTTAAAAAATCAAAAGGATGAACTCCCATCCTCTGTTCCTAGCTCATTCCAAACATTTGATATCTTTGACCATATAAAGAGAACCAAAATTCAAATGTCAGAATTTGAATTTTTGCAATCCCATCCTGAGTAATTAGATAGACTGGTTCACTGTGTTAAAAACAAGGACATCCCTATTGAGCAAGCAATTCCCAAAATGATGCATGATGCTACTAGGAATGCACCCACTAGGAACAACCTTGTCACCACTGCCCCCTACTGCTCCTGGCAGGACTAAACATTTTTATGTCTCATTACTGATAAATGGACATCAACTAAATAATTACATCATTGACTCTAGAGCTTCAGACAATGTCATGCCTGCTAAAGTGGCTGAATCCCTTGATCTCACATTGACCAAAACTTTTGGTAGATGCTTCTCCATGGAGAACAAGCAAGTGCCTTTGCTAAGACAAATTAAAGATGCCCAATTTGCATTTACTACATTTCCTGACAAAAGAATCAAGATGACAATCTTGGCAACAGATGTCCCAGCATCATATGGCATCCTTCTCAGGCAAAATTTTTGCAGAGATGTCGGTGGTGAATTAAGCATGGATTTTTCTGAGGCAAGGATTCCAGTCAAGGGTGTTATGAAGAGACTGCTCCCTGAGAAGGAAGCGAAATATGTTGTTACCCAGACCTCAGCACCTGAAGCCCAAATTCTCTTTGAATCTTCAAGAATGGGTAACTACTTTATGTACATGGATGGAGTTCATGATACATCTGATGAAGCTCCTATTGATGACAGCCTGGAAATGTAGTCAGCTGGAATAGCAGAGAAATTGGCTGAGCACCAAGCAAGTGTGGAAGTTTCTCCACCACCAGATGAAGAAAAATCTAAAAGGAAATCAAGATCAAATGAGGTATGGATTATTGAATTTGATGGAAGCTCCTCTTCTACTGGATCAAGAGCCGGGGTGGTGTTAATATCTCCTCAAGGAGATATTTTTCCCTCATCTTATAAATTGCAATTCAGCAACACGAATAACATAGCTAAATATGAGTCTCTACTACTTGGATTGAGAGCCACTCAGGACAAAGGCATCAAGCTCCTTCATGCTAAAGGAGATGCCAAACTAGTGGTTTGTTAGGTGTGGAGCTTGTATCAAACCAAGAATGAAAGATTGCACCATTACCACAATCTAGTATGGGACTAGCTTGAAGACTTTGATGCTTTTAACATCTCTGCAGTTCCTAGAGAGTTCAATGACCGGGTGGATGCATTAGTTTTTTTAGCTACTCTCTTGGTCCCCCACCTAGATTTTAAAGGAGACAAGTACACGATTGAGATGGTCTTTCATCCAAGTGTACCCGACAATGCCAGTCATTGGTAGGTATTTAACAATGACAGCCACATCATTGCCTTCCTGGAGTAAAGAGACAGCTTTGAATGGCTACATTTTAAAGGCAGTGAATCTCAGAAGTATGAAATAGCTCCTGAATCAAATGCAAACATAGGTGAGGAGTTCTTGAAACTAAAAGGGAATAAGATCCCTAAAGGCCTGGTTTCCCTTGAAAAGCTATTTGATAAGCATGATAGATTTATCAGACAGTAGCCAATAGATTTAAGCTCATCTCAGGAATTTGATCAAATAAATCTGGGAACCAAGGAAGACCCCAAGATGGTGAACATTGGGAAATGTTGTACTCTTCCAGAGCATTCCAAGTTCACCTCTTTGCTCAATGAATACATGGATGTCCTAGCGTATTCATACGTTGATCTAAAATCACTCCAGCCTGGCAAAATCTGACACACCATTCCTCTCAAGGCTGATTTAACACCTTACAAGCAAAACACCAGGCATTATAATCTAAAAATCTCAGGTACTATTTTATCTAAGATACAAAAAATGCTAAATGCTAGGATAATCTTCCCAATCCATCATTCCACATGGATTGCCAATATAGTGCCTGTAAGAAAGAAAAATAGTGAAATTTGCCTTTGTGTGGATTTTAGGAATTTGAATCAGGCATCCTTGAAGGATAATTATCCTTTGCCAATCATGGATCAAGTGCTGCAAATAGTGATAGGGTTAGAGATGTTATCAATGCTTGATGGCATCTCAGGATATAATCAAGTCGAAGTTGGTGAAGCAGACCAACATAAGACTACTTTCACCACACCTTGGGGCACATTTGTGTATAAAAGGATGCCTTTTGGTTTAATAAATGTTGGCACTACCTTCCAAAGAGAAATGGACCTTGCCTTCAAGGATGAGATGGGTAAGTTCATCATAGTTTATCTTGATGACTTGACTGTCTTCTCTAAGCATCACCCAGATCATGTGAACCATTTACATCAAGTGTTGGAACGCTGCTACCAGAATGGCATTTCCTTAAACCCCAAGAAGTCAATTTTTAGAGTAACAGAGGGGAAACTTCTTAGACACATCATGTCCAAAGGAGGCATAAAGATTGACTTAGATAGAGTCAAGTCTATTCAAAAACTTTTGTTGCCCACAAGTAAGATTGTTGTTCACTCTTTCTTTGGAAAGGTGAATTTCTTATAGAGATTCATCCCTAAATTTGTCGAGAAAACCAGGCACATTGTAAACATGATGAAAGGAAAGGCCACCTTCAGCTGGACTGAAGAAGGCAATTCAGCTTTTGAAGATATAAAGGCTACCATTGCCCATGCCCCAATTCTGATTTGTCCAAACTATAGCAAATAATTCACCATTTATAGCTATGCTTCAGAACATATGCTTTCAGCAATCCTGGTTCAACAAAATAAAGAAGGCATGGAATCTCCCATTTCCTTCATGAGCTGCCCTCTCAAAGTTCATGAGCTGAAATACTCAAATATGGAGAAGCTTATGCAGTGGTGAAGGCCGTGAAGCATTTTCATTTCTACATCCTCAATTCTCAAATTATTGCCCTGGTCCTCAACACCACAGTGAAATCTATACTGACTCAGTAGGAGTTTGGGACAAAAAGAGGTAATTGGGTTACAAAGATCTAGGAGTTTGATCTGATCATCAAGCCAACAAAGTTGGTATGGGGAAAAGGGCTATGCCAACTAATTGATGATAACAAGCCAAGAGGAATAGAGCATGAAGAACCAAAAGTGGATGAGGATGACACACCAATAGTCCTCTTTGTCTCCACCACAAATGAGAGGTACTCAGTTATTGCTCATTTCCTCACTTATGGTGAATGTCCTATGAACCTATCTTATAAATAAAGGAGAACCAACAAGCTAAAAGCAGCTAATTTTGTCCTCTGAGACAATGGCCTATTTAAAAGAATCCTTGATGGAACGTTCCTTCGCTGTGTGGACAAGGAGCAGCAAAGCCACCTTTTGAAGTCATTTCACAATTCAGCATGTGGAGGACATTTTTCTGCCCCTGTGACTGCCTACAAGATCCTACGAGCCAGGTATTACTGGCCGACTCTCTTTTGAGATACATACAAGTGGGTCAGGGGATGTGAACTATTCTAGCAATTCATTGGAAGGCCCAAGCTAGTTGCTTTGCCTCTCAAACCAGTGGTCATTGAGGAGCCTTTCCAACAATGGGGAATTTACTTTATTAGTGCTGTAAACCCACCATCAAGCACTGGACATGAGTATGTCCTTACATCAATAGACTACTTCACTAAATGGGTGGAAGCGGTTCCAACTAAACATGCTACTTTTAAAGTAGTATGAAATTTCCTCAAAGAGAACATCATGTCCAAGTTTGGGGTCCCAGTCAAAATTGTCACTGACAAGGTGCAGCCTATTTCACTTCTCAGGAGATTACTTAATTTTGCTTTTGCTATGGAATTACACTCTCCCACTCCTCTAATTACTTTCCATAAGGGAATGGACAGGCTGAGTCAAGCAATAAAAATTTGGTAACTATCATCAAGAAGCTAGTGGATGACAACCAAAGAACTTAGCATAAGGCATTGGTTGATGCTCTGTGGGTAGACAAGATTACACCAAAAAGAGTAATTGGTATGTCTCCCTTCCAACTTCTATATGGTTTCAATGATGAGATACCAATCACCTTGGAATTGCCAGCATTAAAATTGGCTAAGGCAATTGAAGATCAATTGTATGAGAGCTTACTTGAGAAGAGGATCATGTACCTTGCTGAGCTGAATGAGCAGAGAACTATAGTGGTGGATAGGATTTCCACCCATCAAATTTTGGTCAAGAAGCCCTTTGACTAAAAAGCAAAGAATCATGATTTCCAGATTGGAGATCAAGTCCTACTGTGGGACAAGAGAAGAGAACCAAAGGGGATGCACGAAAAGTTCGATTCCCTATGGAGGGGCCTTTTTACTATTCATCAGCTCAATAGTAAAAATAGTTTCCTATTGAAATATCAAGATGGCACTCTCTTCTCTCTGCCTTACAATGGGTAACATCTAAAGCACTTCAACTCTTGAAGCGTCGGATGAGCCCCCCTGTATATATGTATATTTGTATAGTCTCTTGCTTTGTTTTGTTCATTTCATCTTCATTTTTTTCACCTTTCTTTTTGGGTAGCATGACTCCATAGCCCAATGGCATGCTTCTAAGGCACTGGAGATTTTGGATTCTACTCCCTTCAATCAATTTTTGCAATAGAAGAAAGTTCCCCAATTGGAGCCAACTATTGTCCCCAAAAAATGCCACTCATTTTTGGAACAACATATGAACTATTTTGGTCTTATAGATCAAAATCCTCTCTTCCCCTTTCAAAATTTATTCTGAGCTTTCAAATTCCTCATTTTTAAGTTTTTTTTGTAAAGGGGATTCACAGGTTCAATAGGTTAAAAAAGCTTCTGCAGGCAAGTTCAGTCAAAAGAACAAGCTTCTAACACTCAGTCATTTCCAGGATTGGTTCAGTGCCTCAGTTTAATCAAAAGGATTTTAATCAGCAAATGATAAAGGACTTAGGCTTGAACCATTGAACTTTGAACCACTTTGGTTCAAAAGTTCAATGGGTTCAATGACAAAGTTGGT
Source organism: Torreya grandis (assembly GCA_037957365.1). Classification (NCBI taxonomy): domain Eukaryota; kingdom Viridiplantae; phylum Streptophyta; class Pinopsida; order Cupressales; family Taxaceae; genus Torreya; species Torreya grandis. The sequence goes on along the minus strand of JARHVA010000301.1, from coordinate 4,797,896 downwards.
TCAATCGGTTGGTTCAATTGAAAGGTTCAAGGGGCTTCAACAGATGAACCATTAAACCATTGAACCAAAGGTTCAATGGGTCCAAGGTTCAAAGGTTCAACCAAAGCTTGGAAAGATAAAGGAAGTAGTGTTCGAGCGAGACAGAATAAGCCAATGAACCAATTGAACTTTAAACCAAAAGAGTTCAAAGTTCAATGGTTCAACATTGGTTCAAAAGCTCAAAAGTGGCCTTAATCAAAGGAAAAGTGGCACATAAGTCATTCAACGGATGGTTCAACCAAGGAACATGAAATTTATTGAACCAAGAAGCGATAAAACAAAGAGATAGAATGAACCAATGAACTGATGAACTTTTAGTGGTTCAATAGGTTCAAAGTTCAACATGGTTCAAGCAAC